>JARHVA010010711.1:0-7500 GCA_037957365.1 Torreya grandis | reverse complement strand
CCTCTGAATGTGTGCTCATGTGTCATACTAGCCTCTCAATTTTAATATGATCCCATCACCATACATGTTGTAATGTGGAAGGACTAATATCCTTCCCATATGTGTATATCACATGGTGAAAATCTATGTATTGGTGTGAAAGTATGCATGGAACCCATAATAATATCTCTCTCATCACCATCATATCTCTATTGAAATATAGTAAGATGATTAGACATAGCCTCCCTCTCTTGTCAAGAAGAATGATGCCACTAAAAAATTCCATGAGAACCATAGTCAAGGAATATATCCCTAACTGCATGAAATAATATTTATCCGCTCATCTCCTCACCAATAGAATCAATCCATCCAAAAAAATGTTATACAAAGTAGTCTCTTATGGCCCTTAGCCCCATTATACTTATCTACCTCTAATTGAGATTCCTAAAATACATTATGTATCTTCCAATGTAATAGTCATCTCACCTATTGGTAGGTGAAATAAATTAGTATTATTATGCCATTTCTTAGCTAGTGCAATCAATAGAGCCCTATCTACATGGATCTCATGAATCTTAACTATATATAATAGTCATTTCACCTCTATTAATCCAAACTCATACATAGTAAATCTTGCTATCTACTCTAATGCCCTTGATATCCATTCCCATGTCACTAGTATTGGTAATAACTCCTAAAAACAAATCAAATTAACACAATGTCAATTATACCTATCAACATAAAAATCCATTTACCTCTAATAAAAAAACATAAAAAAAACATAAAAAAACTCTTCTTTCACATTTTTTTTTACTATTAGACTTCTTGATTATCTATTCATTTACTAACTCAACCCTTTTATTTTAAACCTATCATTTTTAATATTTATTTTAGAAATTTTTCAATCCCTTTTATTGAATTCAAACTTCACATCTATGATTTCACATCTTCCAATGTTTTTTCTATTATTATAACATTTTTTCTACTTATGTTTTTATTTTCACTTCTATGACATGTAATTTTATAATTGCACTAATTTGTTTCCCTCTCAAATGATTCTATTAACCTATTTGAAAAATTCATAACTCATTTTCATGATTTCAAAACTATAAATTACAAATTCACCAATCCCTAGTTCATCTTCTTCCTCAATGATTTCACAACCCTAACTTGATATTTCACTATCTAGTTCAATGATTTCATAGATTTCTCACATGCTCTACTTAGTGTTTGTTGTGTAGAATATGGTTCATTTTCCTCTAAAGAGTTAGATAAAATATCCTCAATCAACTTATACTATAAAATGACTCTACAAATTAATTTCTTCATTTCAATTCTTCTATTTATATTCTCCCCTATTTCATATTAAATGTGGATTTGAGGTTGCATTTGGAATATCCAGTGTATTAATAAGTTTAAAGGAGGTAACATAAGTGCCTGAACCTTCACCAATTAAATCATTCTTAACTTAGATACCACCAATTTGTAAGTTAATGAATAAATTAGGATCATTTTTACAAACTAATTTCTCATCAATAATCATATAAGAAATAGGAAACTTAAATGAGATGGAAGTGTCCACTATTTAATCAATATGGATGGATATATATTCACATTGTTTAAGTACGTTATCTTTATATCCATATAAGGTATCTTCTTACCATGTAGGAGGAAGATTATGGATGTTCATTTTGAATGATAATTACATTATATGGTTGTGATTATAGGGAGAAGCTCTCATTATCTCTAAGAATGGGATTTGAAATGGGCTATGAGAAAGTATTGGTATAGGATCCCATTCATCATAACCCATGTGAGTATTTTTAGATATAGGTGCATAATGTTGTAATAGCTCTTGGGAAGGAGGTTTGGAGGTAAAATTAAGCTTATGTTAATAGGTTATGGTTGGTATAGGTTATTTTCAAGTGGGTTGAGTGACTTTATGGGATGTAATGGTTGGTTGAGGTAATTTTTGTGGTTTAGTAACAAAAATATTATTTAAAGTTTGAGGTGTGATGTATTATTGTATGAAACTTAGGGGAAGAGTAGCAGTGATATCAATGGTATGAGAGGTATGATCAATTTGTAAGTGTCTTGAATTATGCAAAATGGTTGAGAAGTGTGATGTGTAGGTGTTGGATTTGAGTCAATATATTCAACCACTCTTCTAATATTAGTCATATTAACCACATTTTTATCTTTGGCATTAAGGTATATAATAATTTAAATGTTATTATTATTAGGACTAGGTTGGTCAATATTAACTTGGTGATTAGGAATGGGATCCTTATAGATATCTAAATGATCATTGTCTTGGTGTAGATCTTTATTTTTATTTTTAGTCTCATGATCTTTAATAGCTATGTCATAATCTTGTTGATGTTTTTGAATAAGGGATTCATGGTGAAAGTTATGACTAAGAAGAAAATACATATCAATATTTATTAATTGTCTATAAGTCTCAGGAGAATGGTCCCAACTTGAATGAAATTAAAAAAAATTGTTTAGATCATACCATGATTTCATAAGATGAATGGGGTCAAGATCTCATGGTAGAGAAGTTAGAAGATGTTTTTTGATTTCATCTAGGCATAATGGTTTATGCATAATAGTATGGTTATGTTGACATAATGTGGGTGTAGGATTAGAATTATTTTTAGGGGTAGGAACATGCTACATGGTGTTTTTTGGATCAATATATTGGATGACGTGTATGGTTCCATAAGTTAGTTAACACCATAATTAGTTTTAAGATGTTATTTTTTTTGGATGAGCATGAGGGTTCAAATTTTAGGTTAAGGTGGTTAAAATTTATGTATAAGGAAGTCTTATCATTTGGCTTTGTCAAGAGCTTCTTCCAAAAAAAATTGGAGAGAGGTTCATAATGTGATATTGTAATTTAGGGTAGAGATAATTGGTAAATAGGTGGAAGAGGTTATCATCCACCATATTATTCTTAGATTAGCTAGATAAAAATTTACATCATTTGATGAAGACTTGTGCCATTTCAGTTTTGAGGTGTTTGTAATTTATAAAATTTAGCTATTTTATTTTTGGGTAGATCACTAGTTTAGAATTCTTGGACTATATAGTTGACCAAGTCTTCTAGGCGAGTGATAGAGTGGGTTTTTAATTTATTGTAACAATATATAACATATCTTGAGAGATTTTTATCCACAAGTTTAGAGGTAAAAAAATCATTAATCTTAACCCAATATTTGTAAAGGTTTCCAATTTTTTTAGATGCAAGGTAGGATGTAAAGATCTATTATAAGTAATGGTGGGGGTGATACCTCCTATGTCAATGTTGGAAACTTGAGGTACTACAGATTAGTTTTGTAAATGTTTGACGATTTTGTCAATGAGTGGAGGTTTTGGTATAAGGTTACCATGGGAATCCCTAAGGGGAAGGGTGGGTGGAATTAGAATTCTTTGCTCACCATAGAACATAATGAGGTTGGGTTTGGAGATGTATGAGGTAATTTTACATTTGCATCATCTTATTTTCATTATTTTTTTGAAAAGTGTTAATTTGGTTAAGTGTTTATAATAGAGGTTGATTAGTTTGAGTAGCATTTTAGCTAGTGGATAGAACATGTGATGCATTAATACTATGTGAGGTGTTAGGAGCTTAGGATGCACTATGAATTTGAAATTATATAGTATCAAGTTCCACACTAGTGGCATAATTAGCACTGGTATAAAAATAAGCATTAGTATCATGATTAAGGATATGAGTATTTTGAAGAGACTCACTAGAAGTTGAACTTGCCATACCAGTAGAAATAGTTGACATAAAATTTCAAGAAGACATAAAAGATGACATCATGGTTTGGTAAGGAGGCATTAGAGAGGGGAAAGATAGGATGAAAATAAATGGCTTACACTATTTCCTTAGGAAAATTTAGTGGAAGGTGAATGGAGTTCTCCTATATGAGGTCCCATCATGAGATTACATATGGTTGTGGGATATTTTCTTCTATGTCGAGTGTTTTAATTAATGAAAAAGAGAATTTCCATTATGTATTAAAGATAATGATATTTTCTTCTATGTCGAGTGTTTTTAATTAATGAAAAAGAGAATTTCCATTATCACTGTCACTCTCATGAGGCATATTATTTGATACTTCATTGGTTTAAGATATCTTAAGTGGCAAAAGAAGAAGGTCCAAGTGTTAAATAAAAACACCACCTAATCTAACACTATGTCAAGTTGCATTAAAATAGAATAAATTTGAAAAAATGCAATTAGAAACATTAATATGATGAAATACCTATAAATATAATGTTTTCATATATAGACTTAGAGGTTTGGTTCACAAAATGTTTAACCATAAATTTATAAGTGGTTGAGATAGGGTAAAAATTATACAAGTAGTTCATGTACGAGGGTGATAAAATAATATATAAAAATATAATTAATTATAAATTTAGATAAATTAATATTATTAATTATAATACTAATATATTCAAAATTTGTAAGACAACAAAATTAAAAAAATTTAATTAGTTGCAATACCAAATATAAATGATACTTAGTTTGGTTTAATCTTTGTAAGTAGATTTGGGTTGAAAACAAGTATATGTGTGTAGGATAAGGGATATGCCATTGACATTATATTATATAAATATGATATATATATCCACATAGATTACCATCACCTCTAGATACTACCATTGATGCATGTGTCCATGTTATGACATTATTGCTTTTATATAATGACGACTAGATGTTGATGTAGTCAATTTTTTTATTTTGGGTTTTATGTCACCTTTATATTGATGTATTTAGATATAGGATATAGGTTTTTTATATATTATTATTAATCAAACAATATCTCTTCACTCTTCTTCACCCTTATAATGAATTTGTCAAAAATGGGTTAGTGGCCTCACAATGTCAAATTGACCTCAATGAACCTTCTATCACTAAGTGTTTCCTACATAGTCAATATTCTAAGGAGGGATGCATACTAATGTATTTATCCCATATGTATGTGAATGTGTGTGCATAAGGGTTAAATATACTATATTAATATGCATGAATTGATCTAGCTTGTAACTTGATAAATTTTTCTAATGGGATACTATATGAAGGCTTCAAACCTTTTATATGACTACTCCTATGATTGATAAATAAATAAGGATGAATAAGGAAGAATAACTCAATTGTGTGATTTATTGAATGAGACTTGGTAGGTTATTTATTTTTAATAGATAGATTAACAATGATAAGGCTTATAATTATATATATACCACACCTTTTGAAAACATCTCATGGTAAGGTTCAATAAGATAAATAGGCTAACCCATAGGTTTCAAATAGTCTACAATTTGGATGAATTTTGAGTATTGGATACTAAATAAGGATCTAAACACCATTGTTTCTAGTAGTGTTCCTATATGGTTAGTAGTGTCTGAAAGGCTATAAAATATGTATAGATCTAAAATTAATAGAGAAATATGTATATCATATTTTAATCTTTTTTTGCAATGTAGGAGCCATGGGTCATAAAATGATAAGGTTTAGATAAATAGATAAAAATTTAGGCATAATTAGATGTTAAATGCGAGCCTTTTAGAAACATGAAGGTCTATAAATGAAAGGTAGATCCTTGATTGATATTTATCAAATGTACAAGATTGAGATGTTATAAATATTTAGTTTTAGTATATAAAAAATCACAATTCAAAAATTTAAATATTATAGTAGAATATCTATACAGATGCTACAATTTTAATGGGGTGATTGGTACATGTTCTTTCATATCACTCATATAAAAGTAAAGATCCATGAAATATTTAACATTTTCATTAATTAAGGGAGAAATTATTGAGCATTGTATTTTATTGAGATTTGATATTTCATATTGCCATTGGTGTCAAAGGTTCTAATGAAGATGTATGGCTCTTTCATATATGTCAATCTACTATCATTGATGTCAAAGGTTCTTGTGAAAATGCATCATCAAGTAAGCCTTGAGGTATGTCTATGAATGAGTTGTGTTCCCAACATAATGAGTGTTTTTATTGTGATGAAAGAATATTGTTTGAAGAATATTCTAATGTTAGCTTGAGTGAAATCATTAAGAAGTAGCATGGTAAAGTGTAGGTCAGTACACCAAGTGTAAATCATATTTTAATGCTTTGTCTAAACCTTGTAAAATAGTATTTTTAGGTTTCATGATGAAATGAGTAAGCTCTGAAGAAGAAACTATATCCTATAAAGATTTGTGTAAGCAGCTTTGAAGATGCTCTAAATGAGCTACAAAGATGAGAGTGCTTCAAAGAACACTTGATATTGTTTTATCATGAGAGATTTTATTTGAGGATGTCTATGAAGTGTTTAAGACCTTGTAAATAATTAAAAGGTTGGCTCCTAAGATCTATGTATATAGCTTTGAATATGTTATATTCAAGCTCTAAAGAACTATAAGTAGATCTAAAGATATTCTATTAAATCTCTAAATAAGAGTGAGTCTATGAGGTTGTTTAAGCATACAAGAGATACATTGAAACATAGGAGAGTTTTAAGGTTGAGTTTATAGTGTCTCTATATGGTTAGATTCAAGGCCTAATAAGACTTACAGGTTAAGGCTTAGAAAACAAGAAGAGAGATAGTGGATAGATGAGGTAATAAGATCAATTTTCATGGTATGTGTGAGGAGGTGAAAATTGATAGAGGTGATTCAATTTGTTTGAAGTATGTTCATGAAGTTTATAAGAAAAGTCTTGAAATGTATTTCAAGGTTTCTTGAGTGCTGAAGATAAAGAGTTATCTATCCAAAAAGGTTTTCTCAATGCTCATTTTCATGTGTATCATCCGCATGAGAACTTAAGTTATTCACGGTAGATGATGAAGTATTATATATCAATGTTATAAGTATTGGTTTCTATAAAGAGGAGCTAAGTTTTATGAATGATCATTAATATTGAAATATGGTCTAAACCCTCATAAAACCTTAACTATGACCTAATGTTGAATATCTTATTATAAAGAGATCATAAATGTTTGGTATGATTAGATAAATGACTGGTGGCTGAATTCAATTATTTTAGGCATCTCCAAGGGTGATTGGTTTCTTAGGTGAGTGAGTAGGACCTAAAGGAAAGTGTTTATCTTTTATAAATTTGTTATAGAAGATAGACTTGATCGAGTCAAAATTTGATAAATGGATGAAGATGAAAGTGTGAGAAATGTATTTTTTTTCATCAAGATTAATAGATAGGTTCTAGATCTTAGTTATGTAAAATTGGTGTATACAAGTTGTCTAGTCACTAATAAACCCTAGTGGTGTAGACAATATAGAAATTAGGTAGAAGTGAAAAGATGTTTCTTGATGTGTTTTCATGTAAGATTGATGCATTGAAATGAATGATGATGTTTTTGGGTCTTAAATGATCTATCCATGATTTTTAAAAGCTTAGAAGTCAGCATAAGAGGATAAAACATTGAGGCCAAAATGAATTATCTAGCTGAGTAGAGTTTATGAGAGATAAGGTAAGCATATTGGTATGTAA
>JARHVA010010710.1:0-137952 GCA_037957365.1 Torreya grandis | reverse complement strand
TGTGTTAGGATCCGAGTAAATGGGATTGTGACATTTGGTGAAATCCTAGGTGTAAAATTGGTATTATAGTAGTATTTAGATCAACTGACATGCACTTGAGTGATAAATATTTTGATATTTGGTGAAATCTTGGTACTCTAATTTCCTAGAGTGCTTATAATTATAAATGATTAATGAAATGATGACACACGTCATGATCCATGGATTCTTCTCATCTAGATCTTACAAAAACTTGAAATTTCTTATGTTAGGGTCTAGGTGAGCATGATTATGACATTTGGAAAAATATTACATGTAAAACTAGCATACTAGTAGTATTTGGATCAGTTAGCATACACCTGGGTGATCAAGATTGTGGCACTTGGCAAAATCCTAGTGTTATGCTTTCTTGAGAAAAGTATCACTTTTTCTAAGTATATGAAGGCAAAAAATTAATGGTTAGATGAAACTTATCCATATTGATCTTTATCTTTTTTATAATAAGTACACACCCATCCTACATAAGATTGGAATACTATCAACTACCAAAAATATTTATCTTAAATTTTTTTATTTTTTACAGTTCATAAGATTGAAAATGTGATTTCTAGGAATAAACTATGTATATACTTATTTGGATCGATACATTTCAAATAACCAATAGCATCAGACACCCATATACATATATCATGGAATCCTATGGAAAAGTGTCTGATGCTAGACACCAAATTAAAATGGTTAAGTTAACCAAATACAACTCTAAGCTTGGTAATTCCAATTTCATGAATTGAATCGAAGTACTGAGAACTGCCTAGAAAATAAAATGTAATGCCATACATGTGAAATGTCAAAATATAAAGTAATCAATATGGAATCATAAAAATTTAGTGGATGGATAAGATGGCTAATTCAAAGGTTGTGAGCAGTGGGAAATTAATGGAATAAGTGGGATCATCTCACAAATTTAGCATGATCACATTCACAAAAAGATATTGAATTATTTTAACAAACTAGAAAAATATGTACTACTAGTTGATTAAAAATTTAAATTCCAAAGACATTGAAAATGGAATCTATAAAATATGATATTTAATTACAATAAATTAAAAATTGTAATATGATAATAGTGAATTTAGAATTCAATATTTGAAATAATTGATACTATAAAAGCCAATGATAATAGTTTCATTTTTTAATCTGGATTGGAATATGTCCAAATTTATTGAAATGATGGCTATTACAATATTATTTGAGATAAACACCATATTTTTTAATACTAAAGTTAAAAATTTGATTTACAAAAATTAGGTTATAAGATATTTTGGGTAGAAGTAATACATTATTAATGCATCCATCTTGCATCTCAATTGTGTTAGAGCTAAAAAATTTAACTTGAGAGGAGTTTTCCATAACTAATTGTGAAGTGTTATAATCAGAAAGATAAGAAAGAAGATCTTAAGATTGAGTGAGATGATGTGAAGCAACCAAATCCAATATATAATCATCTTGTGATTTAGATAATGCCTTAGTAGTAAGTGATTTCCATTTGCTCGTTGAAGGAGTAGAATAAGGAGAAGGAAAAATGATTTTATGATGTTTTAATACTACTTCTAAAGCTTCCATCTTCTTAAAACATTTGCTTTCAGAATGATTAATCCTTCCATGAAATCCATAAGGAACAAATGTTTTATTCCGTTTAGAGTTTTATTTGGGCTTAGAAGACTTAAAGGACTTATAAGGATTAGAAAACTTATAAGAAATATATTATACAGTCGTGTTTGAGATTAAAACCTTTGATTTTGGTTTTGTTACCTTCAGAAGAGCTAGAAATAAGTGCATGACTAGGACTAGGATGAGGATTTAAGGACATCAACTTGGTTTGCTCTCTAGTAATCCATTAAAAAACTAGCTCAAAATTAAACCATATGAATTGATCACCTAATACATCCTTTTTTGAATAAAAGGTAGAAGCAAAGACATTAAAATGACCCTTAAATTTTGATACAATGAAAAAATGACCTCTTTATTAGTCTTATTTTTACCACCAAATTTTAAGTCAGATCTAAGGGCTTATGTTTTGCAAGATTTGGTACTCCAATCCCTTATCAATGTTATGTATTATGTGTCTCCATAATCTTCTAGTTCACCAATGGCTTTACGTCCTAGATTATTGAAGCTTCTCTGTCAGTATTTATGTATAATAACTTTGCACAATTGAATCTTGTTTGAAGCTATTTTTGCATGATAACATTACAGAATTCAAGTTTGATGAAGGTATTTCTACATAGTATGTGTACACAAAAATAGCTTAAAATTTATGGTCTTAGCTCACTTATTTATAACTTTTTTGAAATGTTCAGAATCAACCATGACCATTTATATTGAGATCAATATCTGTGGCAATGAATTAATTCCATTTTGGAGGGGTAAAAAATAAGTATGGTCATGAATATTTGGAAGAATAGAAAAATAATAAGGCATGGGTAGCCTTAATATAGATATTTTATCTCCATTAATGCCTTGTGGATAACACCCCTATGATGATGTTATGTATGATGCCAATTTGAATAATGAATTTCCAATAAATAGATATTCAACAAATTTCATGGATTTTCCACTTAAGTCCTAATTTGGTTTTGATTTGAATAAATGATTTTAATTAGTTTTTCACACTTCTTTGTAAATTTATTGCGCGTTTAATCAACCTAGTCATAAATGTCATTTTATTGATTTGTAATTACATTAGAGTATAATCAAAATAAGATGTTAGTTGCGTATAGGGAAATACCCCAAATAGGGTATTATAGACATGAATTGACATATGCACATGATGTTTACATTTGAATTAGAAGATATTAGTGGTACATGATGTCATTTTACATGGTCTTAATTTGACTTAAAGTGAATTAAGAAAAGATAATGATTATGTAAAGTGAATTTCCCCAATAATGAATCAATGAACAAAATTAGACTTGCACATGATGTGTGTAGACAATTTACAGCATTTTAATGATTTTGGTCTAGATTATGTGTTTTTGTAGAATATTTTTCATATTTATAATTTTAGCATAAAAGTGATAATAATTGGATGTCTACTTTTTACCCCTATTTGAGAAGGCATGGTGAGACATTTGGTCAAAGCAATAATTTTTCAAAAAATAAAAAGGTCGCTATAATTAGAAAAAATAATTTTTTTTACCATTTTTCGGTAAATTTTTCATAAGTCATGGAGAAATAGGGTTATGAAAATGCCCCAAATAGCATTTGGGCATCCCATGATGCCCCCTTGATGGGAGGACATAAAATTGATTTGGTAGGTTGGCCCTCGATTAGATAAAGAATAATCATGTAATTCAATAAAGGATATTGAAAAATAGAGCAATTAGAAGAAAATAGTTCAAAAAATGGATAAATGGGGTGAAAATGGGTGCTTAAGGAAGATAAATGGGGTAACTATAGGCCTAGGGGTGAAAATTTTAAAATTTTAGCTATATTTTGAACCCCAAGGAGTAAAAAGTATTCATTTTTACCCTCCATTGTTGCAAGTTGTGTGTTTTGAGATTTAAATGTGAGAGAGCTAAACATAATGACCAACATCATACATTACTAACAACTAGGTAAACACATGTGAGAGTACCAATGACCACCAGGGAGTGAAACATTGGTAGGTACTTTTTTGTTATTTAATTTATGTATTTATTACATTAAATACTAGGTAAAAGTAGGTGAATTGATGATCTTTCCATTTACAAAATTTTTAAAATGATGAGGTCACCCTCAATAATGGTGATATCACCATGTATTTAGTGGTATCGTGAGTCAAAATGGAGAGATCACCAATTAATCAACAAGATTTCCAATTTTGGAGGAAATTATCAATCAAACAATGATAACACTTGGTCAAAATGGTGATATCACTAGCTTTAGGGACATCACCATATTTAATGGTAAGAACGCTCTATAGATCGATGGGAATGCCCTATAGATTAGTAGTATTGCAAACCCATGAAAGAAAATGGTGAGGTCAATTTTGGAATGGTGAAATCACCCTGCAAAATGGCAAGATCATTGAAAAAAATGAAAATGTCACTAGATGGGACCAAAATGAAGTAGAAGAAGAGAGAATAAGGCCAATAGTTTTTTAGTCTAGGCCCAAAATTATAAGAATTCAGGAAAAATGATTCGAATAATTAAAGTGAAAATGATTGACTTAGTTCTTTATGGTTTAACTTGCATGAGTGAGTTAGGGTGATTATAGTTTAGGAGCAATGATCCTGAGTCCTATGATGATAGGGTATTTTGATTAATGAGTTGGTGGGTGTCTTAAAGGTTATTGACTTGTATCACCTAGATCGAGTGCTAGTAATTTATGTATATAAGGCTTATTTTTTAGAACTGGTAGAGAGATGGTACTATGAGACCTCAACATCTCATTTTTCAACTAAGGAGGTTATAGTCGCTTTGGAGGATGTTCATCATATACTATGAGTGCTGATGCAGGGTCATATGATTACCTAGAATTTAGCATGTCAACTAGTTATTTTGGAGGACTTGATTGGTGTGATGGATTTGGAGTTCTTTGATTAAATCATTGACATAAACACATTAGAGGACCTAGCTTAGCATCCAAATAGTATAGTATTATAAATAGTAATAGGGGTTCCAATAGTGATATTAGAAATAGTATAAAGGACAGTTCCCCTTGAGATAGTTATATTGATGGTTCTTATTAGTGTCCTTATACTATCAGACAATAGTAGATGATTCTTCCCTCTTAGCCTAATTTAAGTGGTCAAGGATATGTTTTCCAATTTTACACAATTTGCATAGGGCCCCATCTTTTTAGCCCAACTATATAGAAAACTTCATATGATAGTATATTGTAGAGGGTAAAGCACACTTCTCTAGGTTTGAGTCTGGGAGCATATAGACATTAAGCATTTAACAGGGCTGAGGTATTGAAGAGGACCATAGGATCTAATGGATTTTAGGTGGTATCCAACATGTCTAGGGTTATGAGGCTACCTTTGGGACTTGCCCTTGTACAAATAATCTTTAGTTGAGATGGTTAAGAGTAATTTTATCTAGAAACCCTATTTGGAGACACAGTGCCTCTAAATTGAGGACCTTTTCATTATTGGCTCAATGATTACTCTATGTTATATAACTAGTCATCATGACTTTGTAATGGATATATATAGACTAGATTGAGTCTAATAATAAATTGGATTCCAACAAGATATCTTGGAGGGTTCATACTATTTTGCTTAGGTGACCAAGGAGATCTGAGAGGGGGGGCCTTTAATACCCCAATACTAGGCTGTGGTGGACTAAGGTAGGGTAAAACATATTTTATGGGACTATACAAGTTGGGTGGTGGATCCTAGGGTGATATATGCCTCTATAGCATAGTGTGCTAGTGTCCAAAACATTCAATTGACTAGGCCATGACCATAGTAGCCAATATTACATGAATTATGGGTGAAACAAAGGAGGGATGGGGGATAGGCCCCAGTATAGAGAAAGGTTTAGATGTTAATTCAACTATCCCTACCACATGCCCTTTCATTATAGGTAGTTCATGCCTAGGTATAGCTAGATATCCCAGGGGATACGAACATTGAAGATTTATATGGGTAGGATATAGTGATAGGGGAGGCACTAGGGGGTGATGAGGGCCATAGGGTTGGTATAAGAGAGGTAGGGTCCTCTGGTATAGGTATAGACACAAGTATAGGGGAGATAGGGTCTTCCAACATTGATAAGTCATAGTGGACCAGTCATTGATTGAGAGGTTACAAAGAGAGATCATTGCATGACTATCAAAGATTGTAGGCCTATAGAGTGACATAGCTAGGTTATGTGCATAGTTATCTACTCACAAGGGAATACTACACATGGGAAGACCACCAAACTATAAGTGCTTATTATAACTAGGGATTCAAAGATCATTTCTATGAGGGGATAGGTGGATCAACTTACATGGGTATAGGTGTATTTGGATACTCATGATGTAGAGATTCAAAGTGTGAATGGTGATTAAGATGGATCTTAGGTGGATATGGAATAATTGGTATCAAAGGTGGAGAGGCTCATTGAGGAGTGAAATGAGGCTAGATGAGTTGGGATAGATATTGGTTTATGTAGAGCCTTAGTTGACATGGTTATGACCAAGGATGATGACTTATGCATGAAGGACAATATCCTACATGTGAAGGATGAGATCACATAATAGCAAAGGTTATATTAGGCTACTATCCCCATGGAGAGGAGAGCTTCATCTTATAGATATTATTTGAGATTGTAGTAGACTAGCTAGACCTCTAGGTCTAGACATGATACATAGTTAAAATGATCAGTGGTATAAACATCATCACAACAAGTTGTCATGGGTACACCAACACCATGTACACCATCCTCTCTAGAATTAGGGATGGGTCAAAGCTACTATTAGAGTCCCAAAAGGGATGAACATGATCAAAGCTAATTTCATAGATCTATGTTGTGTTATGAGATGCATAGATATCATCTCAAAGTATAAAACATTATTTAAATATTATATATATCATTCATTATCTAGCTCAATGCTTCTTTGACATGGAATTTTAATATTATTTTATGTCTCATAATGCTTACATTTATTTTACTCTTGTTATGATATGATAATATATGCTAGTGTTAGGATATGCACTTCTTTAGTTAGCATATGGATGTTGATATATTTATTATTTTATTGGATTTATGACTATATGATAGATGATAATTTAGGATATGAACATCCCAAACTAATCATAGAAATAGTCAATATGACTCAATGCTTATGAAAGGAGATGCACATTCTACAAAGAGAGTCTTTTTTGTTTCTAATGTTTGGCTTAGGATACCCTGTTGAGGTACCAAATACATAGGATAGTGCTTTCAAAGATGTTTTTTGGTGCCATATTGACTTTTTGACTTTGGAGAATTTTGTATTTAATTTATAAAAATGAAATTATGCATCATAATTATAAATAACTTATAATAACATTGTATTTCATTTGTGATTGACTAGTTCAAACATGAATATATATAACTAAGGATACTGATAAAAACTACCAAAACCAAAGTTACAAATATATACATTTGAACAAAAACAAATTAAAGAGAAAGATAAAAATAAGGTAAAATATAAAAAATTAATTAACTCAAAATCAAGATATGAATTATCAAGATTTAAGTAGGAATAAAAATGTACTAAAACACAAGTAAACAATAAAACAAAGCAAGGGCAAATTATTAAACAACCTGAATCATGATATGAATAATTAAGACCTATACATTAACAAGGTGTACTTATAATATGAATAAGTAATAAAATAATTGAAATACAAATGTAAACAATTCAAGCTCAAGGTAAGGCTAGACTCAAAAGGTTTATGAAGTGTATTCAAATATAAAAAAAACAAACAAACAACTTAAATAAATAAATAAATAAAACACACAAAAATGTAAAATGGGAATACAAAAGACAAGAATAAATACATAATAAAACACTAATAAAAATAAAGTGAACAACACAACTAAATAAACTAAAGCAAATAAAAGATGCAACAAGTTAATTACTCTAAGCACACACAAAAAACAAACAAAAATAAAGAAATTGTTAATCATAATGTGAGTGTAGATAGAAAACCCATTATTCATGCACATGTAATAGAGGCATTACACTCTATGATAACGTGAATCCTAAGGTAAGTGACAACAACACCGGTATAACAACATATGAATAATGGGTACAAAGCTATTCCTAGGCTATAGGGAAATAATGACACATAAATAAGATGACAAAAATTTCCCCTAGGCTATAGGAGATAATGAAACAAAAGAATAAAGTGGGGGGAGAGAAGAAAAGGAATGGGTAGCTGAGATGACTCTAGATTCAGTAGGCAAGTGGATGTTGCTTACATAGTTCCATGGATGCAAGGACTAACATGAAGTTCAAGCCCAATGTAGTTCTCCCAGGTTATGGGATAGAAGAAAATTGATGATAAGGAAACATGACCAATGTGTAGAGGAGTATAGGAATGGTCTCACAAAATGGCAAGATCATTATAAAAGAGGGGATGATAATCCACAATCATGAAAATTTGAACACAAACAAATCATGGAAGCACAAGAGTATGGTTTAAGCTAAAACCACACTAAATTATAAGAGATGAATAGCCATAAATGAATATAATTAGGAATTTAGAGTGTCTACTACATCTAAGGTTGAGAAGGAGAACAAGCTCATAAAATAGTGAGAGTGTAAGAAAATCCAAGGGTGTACGAATGTATCTTGTTCAAATGAACAATGCACATAATGATGAATTTTAAAAAGATAAGAGCATGACTTAAGGTTTCTCACCCAATAATAAGAGTGCTTAGGATCAAAATAAACATAAGTACATGTTAATGTTTTTTGGATTTTATTATATTAGTTTTTAATGTTTTTGTGTTTTTTAGATAAACAACAAAAAATTCAATATAAACAATTGTACATGAAACCACTTAAATAAGGAGATGCACTTCCATAGGTAAGATTTCAAATGACAACTAAACGGGTTGTAATGGTGTTTGATCTATATGAAGGCATCAATAAATAACAAACAATAACCAAATAGGAAAATAATAGTATGCAGTGTTGAATAAGTCCCAAGGAACCATTTAGAAAGAAAAAAACCATGTGCTGACATACCCTAGTACACTTATTTGCAAAATAAGTTGAAAATACTGATCAAGATGAACTGCCTCATAGAATATTCTTTGAATGTGTCTATAATGCCTATTTATCTTAAGCAGGATCATAATTGGTATTGGGTAAAATGGTTTAGGTTGAATTAGAATTGGTATAGTGGAATGAAAATGGTCCAAGTTACAATGGTCTAGAGTTACAATGGTCCAGAGTTACAATGATCCAAGGTGAAATGATATAGGGTTACAATGGTTTAGGTTATAAGTATAATAATAACCAACTTCAACATAGGTTATCCCCAACTAAGGGACCTTGTATATAATGGTTCAAAAAAGGTTATTAAGCATATAAATGCTTGAGATGTATAATATTCATTAGTTCTCAGAGCTCTTTACCTGATGGAGTAGCTAACCGGTATGCCCCTAAGTCATAGTTTATTGTCACCATGTATGGGCCCAACCAATTGGGTTGAAACTTACCCTTTTTATTGCATTTAGAATTGGTTTTCTTTTGATTATATTTTAATACCAATTCACCAAATTCAAATTCCCAAGGGAGAATGTGTTTGTTATAGCTATGACACAACCTATTTTGGTATGCTCTCAAGTTGTCCAGGGCATCCAAACACTTTCCATAAGGAAGTTATAGCTCTTATCATTTGGAAAATCTATAATTTTCATCATAAATAATATTTTCCAAAGATACCTATAATAAAGGAAACTCAAAATTGACTGGGATAATAGTCGTTATGCCAAATACTAGGGAATATGGAGTGGGTCCTATAGGGATATGATGACTAGTGCAATAGGCCCAAAGGGAGGGAAAATTTTCAAGTGCTAATTATAGCTAGTGTCATTAATAATCTTCTTAAGGATTTTGATAGTGGTTTTATTAGACACCTCATCTTGGATGTTACCTTGAAGGTTATATGGTGTGGACCTCTTGTGTTTAATTTTGAACATGATACAAAGAGCTTTAACTCTTTATTCACAAATGATATGTTAATGGATAAATTTGAAAATCTACTTCTTGATTATGTAAGCGAGAGGAATGGACTCAATCCACTTAGTAAAATACTCAATAACAATAAGGATGTCTTTGTGGCCACTACAAGATGTTGGGTTCATTTTCCCAATGAGATCAAGACCCCATGTAGAAAATGGCAATGATGTAGTGATTGAATGTAGTGGAAAAGAAGGTGTGTGTATAAAATCACCATTTTGTTAGTAGGGAACACACCTCCTGACATAATTATGATTATCTATTTCTATATTGAGTCAATAATACCCTATTATGAGGATTTTCTTGGCTAAGACTACACCACTAGTATGGCCCCCACACATTCCTTCATGGACCTCTTTAAGTGCTAACTTTGAATCTCTTGAAGATAAATAATGAAGAATCATTCCATCATAACCCTTATGATAAATCATGTTTCCATAGAAGGTATAATGGGCTAGGCAATGAAGGAATATTTTACGGTGATTTTGTGAAATGTCGAGAGGAAGAATATGGTCATGAATATAATTATAAATGTTTTGATACCAAGGAAGTTCAGGTGGGAGATTGGAACAAACAATTATACAAACCCTATTTAAATCTAGAAATACATGATAAGGTTGTAGAAGATTCTTGTTGAGAAATTGATACTCTTTGACATCATTAGCAACTTGTACCATGGACCCAATTATTTCTATGGCATTGGTTGATTTTTTATTGTCCTGTGGCACCTATTTAAATTGTAGGGACTTTAAATGGGACTTGAGATTGTCCATAATGTTCTTGTAGGGTATAATATTTTCATCTTGAGTTTGATATTATTTTATGGTCTAATTAATGATTAATTTAGAATCTCCATAAATAATTAACTATTGTATATCCAACTATATTACAAGATAAAGTTATACAATAAGAGCTTCATAATTGGCCATATTATTAGTGTAGTTGAAGATGATATGAAAGTCCTTGGGGATGAAGTCTCCTTATGGTGTAACTAGTAAAATTCTAGCCCTAGATCCATGAGATGTGAAGGAGACATCAAACTATAATTTCCGTTGTTTAGGTTCATGATAATTTCTTCTATCATCGTGATAGAATCATATAGGAAATCAAATGTGAGTGGTTGAGTATCTATAATAGGAGCTTCATCAGGTTGATCTGCAATGACCTACCCCTTAATAGCTTTTTGATTTTTGTAATCAACATCAATTTCACTCAATATCATGATGCATTTATCCATGTGGCCTATAATATTTGCTTTGCATAATAAATATTTGAGAGGGTCCACTTTAACAAAGATAATAGTTTTATTGTTTAACATGTAGTGTTGTAACTTTTGGGAAGTGAACACCATTGTTGAACAAACCTTCTTGATAGATGTATAATTATTCTTGTATTCTATGAGGGTTTAGATCAGATAATAGACTACATTTTTACTACCTTGTTCATCATGATGGGCCAAGAGTGCCCCTAGTACATGTTTTATGGTTGATATGTAAAGAAGTAACGGTTATCTAGGTGTTAGAAGTCTCAAAATTGGTGGGTTGGCTAAGTATGTCTTGAGATTTGCACATGATGGGTTTTTATTATTAATAATGTTTCAAGCACTAAAGTATATCTGCAATGAGATAGCATACTATCCCTTCATGTAATACTTTAGTCTTGCGTGCTCACCCCAAACACGTAGCAAAAAATTGGATCTTGTGGGTTATGTTGTGCAGTAACATTTTAGTCATAGTATTGAGTTTGAACTTATATCTAATTAAAAGTTACAAAAAAAAGAGATTCACTAATTTCATCATTGTCTCATAAAGCTCAACAATTATAATTACATAAATAAATGCCATGGATTTCAAAGATTATTATTCAAGTTCTAAAAGTAAAAGCTGTATCAACCTCATAATGAGCCACACCTACAAGATACTCAATACAAACTAACCAACATATGAATAAATATCAGTAAATTGGAACATGAACATCATAATTGATTTTAATATTCAAAACTCTATATTATATTTCCATAAATGATATCCAAAATTTGTCACCTTACAATGATTTCATACAGTGGTATTTATACTTATTTTTTCTTGATTAAGTAATTACATAATAAATGACATGAGTGAATGACCAATGAACTCTTTATGGATTGAGAGCCATGGTAGTCTTGTTAAGAATGAAATATACTAAGAGGGGGGGGGTGAATTAGTATATTATATATCTTTTACTTAGTCTTATTTCTTTTCTTTAACCACTTAATCACATATTCAAGATATGAAATAAAACTAAAACAATAATATGCACCACACAAGAGAGAAAGACACACCAAATTTTTATGTGGAAACCTAAAGTGGAAAAAACCATGGAGAAAAATCTTAAGTATATGAATGAGCACTAACTCAAATTACAATGTTCACAAGCACAAACTTACAAGAGCACCAACCCCTTTTCTGAGTACCAACACAATAACTATTTGTGAGTACCAACCCACAGGAGCACCAACCCCTTGCAAAGATTTGTGAGCACCAACCCACAAGAGCACCAACCCCTCTTTTGTATAAAACACAACTATCTCTCAATGTTACTTACTCAACAAATGATAGAACTCTACAATATCTCCTACTTTCTCTCTTTGAAAACAAATACAAACCATGCACTTGCATATTTCAAATAGCTTCTCAAGCCTTTATTTATAGCTTTCCAAATGACCCTTGGCATTCAACCACCCTTCAATCCTCATGGAAAATGGTACCAAACTTGCATGACCCTTCATATCCTTGCATTTTAAAAGTCATATGTTGATCCTTCATAAGCAAATACATCCTTTCCTCTTTTGTATTTATCTTGGTGACTTTTTGTATTCCTCAAAGTGTCCCTTAATAGAAAAATGTGCCATACCCTCTTTTGTTTTCACATGGTGACTCTTAGAATTCCTTAAGATGACTCTTCATGAGAAAATGCATCCCATTCCTCTTTTGTCTTTACCCCACGACTCTTTGACTTCTCTATGGCCCTCTTTTGACTTATATGAAACCAAAAATATATTCATTAATATTAAATAAATATTAACACACATTAGCCAAGATGTGAATATTAAAAACACCATTAAATGCA
Source organism: Torreya grandis (assembly GCA_037957365.1). Lineage (NCBI taxonomy): Eukaryota > Viridiplantae > Streptophyta > Pinopsida > Cupressales > Taxaceae > Torreya > Torreya grandis. Next base: position 125,150 of record JARHVA010010710.1, on the reverse strand, counting down.
ATGGGGCCTTTATCACCAATAATGCTAGACCTTTGAAATAAATGACAATATTTCCAATAATCTCCCCATTTTTCATTGATGGCAACATCAAACTAAAACTACCACATCTTGAGACCTGCACATACTACCATCTAAAAAACATACAATAACTCCCCCTTATTATGGAAACTTGTACCTATTCTATTTACCTATTTCTACACTCATACCTATACATGTACTTGTTTTTGTTCTTCTTCCACTTTGAAATCAATGGAAAAGGGCCTACTTGGAGCTAACACTTAGCTCCCCCTCAACTGATATTGAACCTCAATCGCAGGAAGTAAAAAAATTACTCCCAACTTCTCCCATAGATAATCAAATGTGTCTTTTGGTAGTGCCTTTATGAAAATATCTAAAATATGCTCTACAGTACTGATATATTCCATCTTAGCTTGTTGATCTACAACCTGATCTCTCAAGAAGTGATATATAATGGTAATATGTTTTGTTCTTGAATGCATCATTGGATTATTCAAAATATTAATAGCACTTGTGTTGTCAAAAAAATAGAAATAGGTTCATCATATTTTACCTCAATATCTTCCAAAGTTTTCTTCATTCAAAGCACTTGAGTACAACACAATACCACTATAATATATTCTACTTCAATTGTGGGAAGTGATATTGAATTTTGCTTCTTACTTAGCCATGATACTAAGCTATCACCAAGGAAGAAAGTTCCTCCACTTGTACGCTTTTTGTCATCCAAGCATCCTACCCAATCTCATGCTGTATAATCAACCAAAGTGAAATCTTTCCCTATGGGATACCACAATCCATAATCTAATGTCCCCTTGATATATCTAAATATTTTTTTCACCAATTTAACATGACTATCTTTTGGAGTTGACTGATATCTTGTAACCATACCTATGACATGCATGATATTTGGACTCAATGATATCAAATATAAAAGACTAGCAATCATAGATCTATACAAAGATTGATCTAAAATAGGTGAATCTTCATCCTTGATCACTTTATTTCCTGTACAAATTAGTGTGCCAACTGGTGCACAATCCTCAAAACCAAATTTATTTAACATTCCTTGGCATATTTACTTTGAGATATAAAAATTCCTTTATCTGAATGAAATATTTGAAACCCTAAGAAAAATGACAATTCTCCAAGAAGAGACATCTCAAATTATTTTTTCATATTATCAAAAAATTATTTTGTCATCTTTTCAATGTTTCCTCTAAAAATGATGTCATCAACATATACCACAACAATCAATTGGTGTTCACATTTTATTTTGATGTAGAGATTATTGTCAGCAAATCCTTTCTTGAAACCTTGATCCTATAGGTACTTATCAAGTCTTTCATACCAAGCTCTGGGAGCTTGTTTCAATCCATATAGTGCTTTCTTTAATTTGCATACATGGCTACTAATATTTGAGAGAATAAATCCCTCAGGCTGCTCAATGTAGACCTCTTCTTCTAGATTCCTATTTAGGAAGGCAGATTTGACATCCATCTAAAACACTTTAAAATTTTTAAACACTGCATATGGAAGAAATATTCTAATAGCCTCTAGCCTTGCTACTAGTGAAAAATTTTATTCAAAATCTATTCCCTCAATCTGAGCATATCCTTTACATAATAATCTTGCTTTATTCTTGGTCAGTTCTCCATTTTTATTCAACTTATTTATATAATCCCATTTTGATCCTATCACATTATGATCTTTTGGTCTAGGCACTAATTCTCAAGTATCATTTTTTTATATCTAATTTAATTCTTCATCCATTACCTTAATCCAATGCTTATCATGTCTAGCTTTTGAAAAAGTTCTAGGCTGAATTTTGGATAACAAAGAAAAATTAACTTGCTTAGATTCACGTACCATCATTCTTCTAGTGTGAATCCCTTCATTTATGTCCTTGATAATATCAATTTCATTATTATTTCTCTAAACATATTTGGATGGGTTTTTGGTGTCCTTTTTCTCCTTATTCTCATCTTCATCTGATTCTTCAAAATCTTCCTCTTTAATGATTTCAAGAATGTCTACTGGATCACTGATTCTTTGTGTTCCATCTTCTTCTATCTTGACACTTGTGCTTTCAACGATTTTCTTGGTTCTTTTATTATAACATTTATAAGTTTTACTTCTGCAAGAATAACTAAGAAATATAACTTCATCTACTCTAGATTCAAACTTACCAAGTTTTTCATCTATTCTCTTTATGAAGCATTATTGTTGAAAACTCTTAAATAATAAATTATTGCTAGTTTGTCTTTCCATAGCTCATAAAGAGTCTTGTCACTATCAACTCTCAATAATGCTCTATTCTGAATATGCACTACTGTAGAAACTACCTATCTCCAATATTTATCTGGTAGCTTGGATTCATTTAGCATTGTCCTCACCATCTCCTAAACTATTATGTTTCTGCATTCAACTACTCCATTTTGCTATGGAGTTCTAACTGCTGAATAATGTATCTTTATTCTATGGTCTTCACAAAACTCAATAAAATTATTTAACATGAATTCTCCTCCTTGATCTGATCTTAGAAATTTAATCTTCAAACTGGTTTCATTCTCAACTAATGCTTTGAATGATTTGAAATGTCTAAAAACTTTTGATTTTTTCTTTAAAAAAATTACCTAAGTCATATGTGAAAAATTATCAATAATTAACATGAAATATTTATCACCTCAAGTACTTTGAGTTCTCATAGGTCCACATAGATCAATGTGAACAAGATCTAGCATATGAGTGGTTGAGTACTCTTTTTTTTTAAACCACCGTCTGGCTTACTTTCCATGCAGACAAGGTTCATAAAGTGTGTCAGATGGCTTTTTAATCTTTGGAAGATTTTTGACTACTTGCTTCTTGCTGATGTTGATAAGATTGTCAAAATTTATGTGTCCCATTCTCCTATGTCATAGATAACTTTCTTCAATCTGACTCAGACAACATCTTTGACTTTTGATGTCTGATAACATATATAAATTATTGCCTTTTCTTTGAGCATCTATAACCAACACAGTTGAATCTTTTCTCCTAATTGCACAACCTTCTACATAAAATTTTAGTGTGTGACCTTGATCACACATTTGACTTACACTCAAAATATTATGCTTAAGATCTTCTACATACAAAATATTTTCAATTTTAGTTCTACCATTATTTAAACTTAGTGTACCTTTTCTAGCAATTCTAGTAGTAATATTGTCTCTAAATTTCACTGTGCCACCAATGATCTTCTTCAAGGTTATGAACTTGATCTTGTCTCTTTTCATGTGCCTCAAACATCCACTATTAATGAACCATGGATTTTCTTTATTTTTTTTCATGCAAATTTGTCTGTACCAACATAGATTTTTAGGTTGTTTCTTCTACCATGAACCTGTCTAAACTTTTTTCTTGATGAATGGAGCCTTGAAAGTCTGGTCCTTCTTGACTGAATCAAACACACTTCTAAAGTACCAGGATATGTGTCCAAAATTATTGCACTTGTAACATATTATGGCCTCTTCATTAAATCCTAATAGAGGAGCAAAAAAGTTGTGTCTTTTTCTTGACTCTGCATGACTTTCCTTCTCCTTATTTATGAAATTGCTAGCCCTTTTTTGACATTTTATTTTCTTGAAACCATATCCATTACAATAGAAATAGTAACCATAAAAATATGACCTATTTGTGTATCTCTGACCTGATTGCATTTTTTAGCTCTGTTCTTTCCATCCTTATTTTTTTGAGATGTCCTCTATATTCTTAATTTCTTCCCTTGTTATTTCCTCTTTTGTAAGAGTTTCAACATAGATCTTTACTTTTTCCTTGTCTATGAAAGTAGTGGCCTACCCTTTCTATTTTTCAAATCTAATACATATATTATCTGACATTAATCTTTGAATTTATAATATCTTATTTAGCATATTAGTGTTATTCTTAAATTTTGAATCATTGGCTACTCTATCATTGATTTTTTTATTTCTTTTCTCAAGATCTGCTTTTAAAGAAGTAATTTCAATAACATACCTTTCACATTCTTTACTTACTTTTTACAACTGTGTAATTAGATCTTATTCATTCTTCTTGGCTTCTTCAAAGTGTGCTTGTAGATCTTCAATTGTTTCCTTTGACTCCTTTTCATTTTTCTTGATCTAGAGCTTTAATCTTTGATTCTTCTTCTCAAGATATTTTAACTATTTTAAGGCAAAAATAAGTTCTTATAGATTCACTTTGGCTTCATCCTATTTTTCTTCTTGATCATCTGTACTTTTTCTTGCAAAATCATCTTCATATATGGCCATGAATAGAATCTCTTCTTCTTTTAAATCATTGACTCGACTATCTTCGACTAAGCTAGGATCTTTAGAATACAAACTCTTCTTCTCGAATCCCTTCTTAGATTTTCCTTTGAAACTTTTCTTGTATGTAGACTTTCCTTCCTCATTGTCACCATTAACCTTATCTAGGCACTTAGCTATAAAATGTCCAATCTTTCATAGTTAAAACATTTAAATGGTAATTTTTCTTGATATTTACCTATACCCTTTTTTAGCTTGTGAATGAATAGAGATGCATTGTCATCTTCATCATCACTAAAACTGTCACTTGATTCTTGAATCTTAACCTTCTCTTTCTTTGATGTCTTGAAAGTATATTCTCTCTTTGAGGGTTTTTCTTACTCAGTCTACATTTCATATGCCATAAGAATACCATGTAGCTCATCCATCTTTAGCTTGGCTAGATTTTTTATCTCTTCCATTGTTGAAACTTTTGCATCATATCTTAATGGTAAAGATCTAATTTTTTTTTGAACCACAATTGATTATTCTAAATTTTCTCCAAGACGTTGAATTTGATTAACTATTTAATCAACTTGTAAAATATAACTTGCTATATTTTCTTCCTCTTCCATCTTCAAAATCTCAAACTGTCTTCTCAAATTCTGAAGCTTGGCTTACTAAACCTTTCCATTACCTTTGTAAATATTCTCAAGTTTTACCCAAGTTTCATGAGTAGATTTACATTGTATAACTTTAACAAATTATGATTCACATAAACCACATAAAATAATATTTGAAGCTTTAACATTATTTTCACTTGCCTTCTTTTCTACCAGAGTAGTTACAAGTGTCTGTGGCTCTTCATATTCCTCCACCACTACTTTCCAAATGTCAAATCCAAGGGCCATCAAATAAGTCTTCATCCTTATGCTCCAAAAAGCATAATTTTTCCCATAAAAAAAAGATGCCTTATTTTTATAAAAACCTTCATGTGATTCAATCATTGTGCTTTCCTGATCTACCTTCAAGCTGCAAAACTTTTTCAAAAGGAACCGACTCTGATACCAATTGTTAAGCACATAATATACTGAGAGGGGGGTTGAATCAGTATATTATATATCTTTTACTTAATCTAATTTTTTTTATTTAACCACCTACTCACATATTCAAGATATTTAGTAAAATTAAAACAATAATATGCACCACACAAGAGAGAGTCACTAGATTTCTATGTGGAAACCCAAAGTAGGAAAAACCATGAAGAACAATCTCAAGTATATGAATGAGCATGAACTCAAATTCAAAATTTTTCAAGCACCAACTTGCATGAGCACCAACCCCTTTTTTGAACACCAGCATAGAAACTATTTGTGAGCACCAACCCCTTACAAAGATTTGTAAGCACTAACCCATAGAAGCACCAACCCCTCTTGTGTATAAAACACAACTATCTCTCAATGTTGCTTACTCAAAAAATGATAGAACTCTACAATATCTCCTAGTTTTATCTCTTTGAAAACAAATACAAACTATGAACTCGCTTGCATATTTCAAATGGCTTCTCAAGCCTTTATTTATATCTTTTCAAATGACCTTTGGCATTCTCCCTTTGTGATCCTTCAATCCTCATGGAAAATGGTGCCAAACTTGCATGACCCTTTATATCCTTGCATTTGAAAAGTCACATGGTGACCCTTCATAAGCAAATGCATCCTTTCCTATTTTGTCTTTATCTTTGTGAATTTTCATATTCCTTAAAGTGTCCCTTCATGGAAAAATGCACCATACTCTCTTTTGTCTTCACATGGTGACTCTTGGAATTCCTCAAGATGACTCGTCATGAGAAAATGTGTCTCATTCCTCTTTCGTATTTACCCCATGACTCTTTGACTTCTCCATGGGCCCTCTTTTGACTTAAATGTAACCAAAAATATATTCATTAATATTATATAAATATTAACACACATTAGCCAAGATATGAATATTAAAAGCACCATTAAATGCAATGAGGCCTTTATCACCAATAATGTTAGACCTTTGATATCAATGATAATATTTCTAACAAGTCTATCAACTATTTTATCCTAAGTACCTAGGCCTTTGTGCCCCCTATATACTTATTCTATGTTAGATCCTTGCTACCATGTGTTTACCTCATTAGGAGCTAGTACAAAATGTGTGATGGATAAGGTCTGGATGGCCATTGAGAATTGCTCCTTAACTGTCTCCCACTTCCCACACACTTCTAAATTATTTTAATTATGTTTTGAGTCCTATAATCTCAAGTTATTCATAGGTATATTCCATATTTGATTAGGTATTCTCATGCTGGTGCTTTCGTTCCCTTATCCTTTCACACCTCACTAGTTATGCACCATGATCCTTTTGTGCCAATCTAGTTATGCATCAATATGCTAAAATGCTTAGCCAAAATTTAGAATCTAACATCACCCCACACTACACTCTTAATTTTTCCTAGACTAAGTCTTGGTTTTGGCTTCCATAAAAAATTTAAGCCCTAATTATTTAATCTGCTTTTTGACACTATCCCAATATGATAATGTGTCTAGAAACTTCATTGTTTTTTATTTAATGGACACCTTTGATTTCTTCATCTCTTCAATTTGGTAAAAATTATCATTAGCATTCTTAACTAGTTCATTTAGGGATGTGTTAGCATGTTTTTGAACTTCTAATGTTGAGACCTCACCAACAACTTATCCTCAAAGAGCTATAGAATTGGTACTCAATTATTGTCGATGTGCATTTATTTTCTTTTCCATAGTTTTGACATCCTTGAATGCCTTTGTGCACTCTATGAGATATTTTATTAAGAGGTAAAAATCTTCCATTTTTCTCCTTTGAGATTCCTTTGCATGGAGTTGATCCTCCAAAATTTTATTTGGTCATGCTAATCTTTCAAAAATACCATCCAAGATGGAGATGAATTCCTTAACTCTTTTGAGGGCATGTTTACAGACTTATACCACCTTAGTAAATTGCTCTACTAATTCTAGTGCCTAATTCCTTGGCAAAGGCTATTCTTTGTAGTGATTCAAAAGGAGATTCACTAAGGTCTCCAATTTATTTATGGTATCCTTGTCTAGAGGCACTCCATTTGATAATATTGGCTCTTGGCCCAAAATTGACTTGCATAAATTTAAAATTTTGACCTTGGCCTCAATGACCTCCTTTATTTGTTATTTCAAAACAACTACTTCTTCTGTAAATGCCTTTTGAATAGTAACCTCTTTTTTATACATATCTACAACCTGGGCATGTTTTTTCTCTACATCAAACACATCAAAGTTTAAAAGTACATTTTGGCATGTGACTTAAAAATCTATCTTCAAATATTTAGTACTGGCTTGAAAAGTTGTGATATTTTGGGGATCAAACCATAGTGGGGTTTACAGTGCTGGAGCTTGAGGACCTAAGAGGATACTATCTTGAGGGAGCTCAAAATGGTGTTCCTCATTATACATATCTAATAAGAAGGTCATTTTACACCTTGTGTCAAGGGTTGAATATTGGGGGAAGAAGTACAACCATAAATATAACATACTATTAGGGATGCCCATTTGATACTGATCATGTAGATTTATGGATGCATCAATTGAAGGTAGTTCTCCCTCAGACTTGACAAGATCCTTTCCCTTATTCAAGGCATGCTCTAAAATATTGACCTATATATTGGTAGCTAAATAAGTTCTACAAATATCCATTCCACCCATCTAATGAACATAATCACCATCCCCCTCTTCACCAAATGTCTAATGATGAGTCTTAAAAGGTGGTATCTTTCTCTCATATTAGGGAGGGTGTTTTCTCAAAATTAGAGTCCTCAAAATCTTCCTTATGGATTGTAGGTTCTACCTGCTCTAGTTATTTCTCTATTGTTATTTGTGGTATAGTCCTTAAAGGAAAAACCCTTGAGGTGATGCTTATTAAGTTTTATGAGGTGAATCTAGGGGTGGAGGAACATGTGAAGGTGAAGGCAGGAGTGGAAGTCAACTTTTGGGTAGAGAAGGTCTTAGTGGAGAAGTTTTCTGTGGAGAAGGTCTATGAGGAGAAGGTCTAAGTGGTGAGGGTCTATAAGGTGGGACTTGTGTATTACTTTTCCATGTTAGAGGATCCTAATATGATTGTATACTAGCAGTATGTCAACCCACTTCTTTTTTCCTAGTTGAGGTACTGGTGGGATCTTTTCTTGTGTATGATTTACACCCTTTAAACTCTTCTTGGGCTGCAACATGTACAATATATTATGCACCTATTCTCCCACCATCATTTATTTTTCCTGTAGGCCTTCTTACCTAGATAGATGTACATATTTTGAAGAGTGTGAATCTCTAAGTCAATTCTATCTACCTCAAAGGTGATAGGCTGCACATAATAAATTTAGTTTACTGAGTTGATGAAGTAATACACCAAAAAGGGATAAGGTAGATTTATCCATGTAGATAATTCTATAAAAGGGACCATTTTGGTGCATGTAAAGAAATTTTTTGCTTCACCATGAATTGAGCTTATTCTCCAACCTATGTGGGCAAGTTTTATAGGATGTGTCACTCTTTCCCAAATACTTTCTTCATCCCATCAAACCAAGACTTCATCTTAATTTTATAGGTGGGGGTGATGTGCCCAAGGCACATGAATTCCTTATAATTCTTATAAAGGTACTTATGCTCAGGTGGGTATGCCCACTTCAATGCTCCCCTTATGTAGTTAGGTACACCAATCTCATCAAACACCAATAATAACAAAAATACTCCCCATGAGAACCTATGATCAGATATCCAATGGGTCTTCTCTACATCCTCAATGATTTTGTGGGAAAATTACATGCCTAATTATAATTAAATATTTTAGTAACTTGATGGGAGATGTATAGGTGGGCCATATTTACCTCTTTCCAACTATTAATGCCACCAATCTTGGTCATTATGATGTGCATCACCACCTAGAGGGTAGGATCCTGTAGATTCTTGATATGCATGGTATGACCCTACTTTTGGTACATTAGTACCATGTATATCTTACTAATCTCATCAGTGTCTTCCAAGTCAAATGATACATCCATTTTGAAACACTGCAGCCTTGACACTTTACTTATCCTCTTAGACATAATTTTCACGCTATGCCTAGCAAAGTAGAGGTAGTCCTCATGGATGCATGAGAGTAAAAACTTGATTGATTCCATGGGTTTTCCAAAGTATGGAAGGTTGAATAATTGGAACAACCTCGTAACATCCAAAGTGTTAAAAATATTTAGGTCATACACTAATTGGTTTTTGGTATTTTGTTGCTCAACCCAGTAGTTTTTTGTAACTCAACCTCAATCAAACGTTGATGATGATTTTAGTCAAAAATTATGAAAGAGGGTACCTTTGAGACCTAATTTACCATGAAAATCATCATTTATGGGTATTTAATTTATTTGATCATTAATTGTGGGGTGGAGATGATTATGCCTTCTTTGCTTGGTGTACCATCCTAACCTCTTCTCTTTCCACACACTATGCATGTTCTTTAAGTAACTCTTCCCTAATTAGTACTACTTCCACCCAAGTTATTCCTAGTCCTCTAGTATCATTTTTAATGGATTAGTCATTAAATCCTTCTTATTAGACTATATCACCCTCTGAAGAGCCCAAAGGTTGAGACATAATTGTCCAACATTCCTAGAGGAATATATGATTGCTATGTTGACTCTTTTGGATTTTCATACTTTAATACCCTCTAATGAAGAACATCTACGTCTGAAACCTATAACTACCAATTCTCCCTATTGTGGTTGTGTTTTAGAGTTAGTCATATGATTTGATTACATAACTTGATGCTTGATTCAATATTTGTTTACATATTTGTGATGCTTATTTACTCTCTCTAGAATCACTCTAGCTTTCTTCATTCTTCATATATGTAAATGTAGATGGAATAAAATATAAAAATTAATAAATGAGCTTCCTTTTCATTTTATAGGCTTGAGGGGATTAACTCACATTTACTACCCCCTTTCCTTTTCTCAATCACTTCTCATCATTAATAAATTTTTAACGGCTACCATTCTTCGATTGTTGCCTCTCACCATAAATGAATTTAATGGTATTATCTTATCATGATGGTGGCACATTTATCACAACCATTATTTATTTCACATTAATGGCATGTCCTATCTTGTGCTTTTATTTGGAATAGTTGTGTCCCATGCTTTTTTTTGGAATGGAAGACAACTATTGAATTTTCAAACTATTTGGTGGGAATATCTTATCCTATGGATATTTATCTTACATGCCTTGAGTAAAATATGCACCTGAAGTAACTTTCATACCTTTAAACATAAATATAGATACCTTTTACCCCACATTAAAACTATGTCATGGTCCTCTATGAGAATACAAACACAAAATTGAAGTTGTTCTATATTAAAGAAATGTGGCATGCAATAAAGGCTAAAATTTTATTGAAAATAAGAAATCTTAGACTAATGTCAAATGACTTATTTTTACAAAATTTAAACTATTTAGAAGTGAAACATGGCTGTAGTTGACTTCCATTATAATGTCTAGGAAGAAATTAGCCATCCAACCTTTTTAATAGATAAGCACTAATAAGTCAAATGAAACCAATTAAAAAGGACCATGCCAGTTAATTCAAGGTTTTCTAGAATGATGCACAAAATTATATTCATAGAGCAAAAATGTCATCCTAGGGGTAAATGTTCTATTCTTGATGTGTCGATCATGCCATGCTTTTTATTTGCATTTTCCACATCTTGACTCCAATGAGCAAGGAAATAGGATTCATCCAGTTTTTAAAAAGTATCCAAGCATTCCTTCAAGGATGACTCCACATCCAATTATCTAATGTGTGTAATATGAAGATACGGTATCAAAAAATCAACTGGTAGAAATACCTCTTTGCCATATTGAATGGTGTATTCTTGTTTAGGCACTTATAAATTGTTCAGTAAGCCCAAAGTACAATAGATACTCTATCATCCCAATCAATTTAGTCAATATTAAATTTTTTTATTAGTGTTATGAATAAGATTTTATTGAATTCCTTGATAATTCTAATGGTTTGGGGGTGATATGGTCTTATTTTGTGATGAGCAATCATGAACTCAACAAGTAAGGTGTGAATAGTTTCATTAAGGAAATGGGTACCATGATCACTATTAAAACTTATTGGGCATCCAATCTGAGTTATGATATGTTCCTAAATGAAGTGTGTAGTAGTTCAATACCTCATTAGTGCAGCTTCAACCCAATGTGTGAGATAATTAGTTATTGTGATGATATATTGGGAACCTATTCATCATCTAGCTAGATTAATGGGGCCAACAAAATAAATGGCCCACTTTTCAAATGGTTCTTGAAATAGAATTGGATGTAAAGGCAGGGAATCTCATTGATTTGGTTTTCATATGCATTGATAAATGTCACACTTCTTATCATATATCTTGGCATCTTGAAAAAGGGTAGGCCACCATAATCTAGCTAGTAAAACCTTGTGCATAGTAGCCTCTCTAGAATAATTTCCACCTGCAATGCCCTCATGAAACTTTTGGAGTACTTCAAAGCACTCATGTTTCATGACACAATACCAGAGAATTTGATCATGAACAAGCTTGTATAGGTCCCCTATAATGAGCTAAAAAGGTGTAACATGGACCATGAGTTATTTCTTAGCTTAAGGAGTTAGGTAGTTGGGAGCTGAGATAATGGTTAGAAAATCTACAATATCTTCCAACTCTTTAGGTACACAAGAAGCACAAAATAGTTGAACATTAGGAAAGTCATCATCAATAGTACATGGTGGTTCTCTAGAATCAATTTGAGAGAGGTGATTAGGGGCATAATTGATTTTTCCTAGTTTGACCATGATAGAGAATTGAAATTCTTAAAACCACACCATCCAACACTAGATACATCCATGCAACATAGGTTTAGTTACTAGATACTTTAAAGCTTCATGATATATATAAAATACAAAGGTAGTTTCCACCAAGTATTGTTGAATTTTTTGTAGAGCGTAGACCATTTATAATGCTTCATGCTTTGTGGTGGTATAATTCCACTTATCTAGAGTAAGTTTCCTACTAGGAAAATAGATAGGTTGATCAAGGTGACCTTCACTTGGTTGTGTAAGAATTACACCAATTACCATTATAAAAGCATCAACATGGACATGGAATGGTCTTGTCCAATCAAGGAATTAGAGGATTGGAGTGGTAACCAACTTATATTTTAAGGCATCAAAGGCTTCTTGGTAGGAGAAATTTTAGATGAAATGCTCATTATGTTATAATAGTTCTTCTAGAGGTGCAGAAATCTTTGTATATCCATGGATAAATTTTTAGTAATAACTTGTATGTCTTAGAAAGGTGCAGACTTCATGTTGAAACTTTCAGTTTTAGGAGGCAAAGAATGATAGATAATTTTTTGAGGTCTAACAAAATTCCATCCATGTAAATAATATGTCCTATAAGAACAATGAAAGGCATTCCAAAAAGACACTACTTTAGATTTAGTGATATTTATAGGACTTGATAATGCTCAAGCATGAGCCATAAATTAGAGAAATGGTCCTTGACCAAGCCATAGATTGTCTAGTCATCCAAGTAGAGTTGAATAAGCTTATGAATGAAATCTTAAAGGACTCAATGGCTATATGTCAAAACACATTTGGTGTATTCTTCAACCCAAATGACATGATAACATATGTAAAAGATCCCCATTTAGTAGAAAACATAGTCTTAGGCTCATCCTACTCAGCTATATGGATTTGATGGTACCCAAGGAATCCATTTATGAAGGTATAAATTTCACACTCATCAGCACCTTCAATTATTTCCTCTGTGAATGGAGTTAAGAAGGTATCAGTGATGCAAGATGCATTAAGTACCCAATAATCAACTCAAATTCTAATATGTCCATATTCTTTATACTTATCACCATGGGACTGACCCAACTAAGATTCATCAATTGGGGTGATTACTCTTGTGTAAAAAATACTATCAATTTCTTCTTTCACATGTGCTTGTATATTTATATTCATCCTATATGGCCTTTTTCTGATTGGTTGAGTGCCATCAACTAGTTTGATATTCATTTTTCCTAGAGATGGATGAACACCTTTCATCTCATTTTAGATTCTTGGAAATACATCTTGGTATTATTCTAAAAAATCAAATATATTTGAAATTTATGTGTCACTCTATTAATTACATACATTATCTATTTTTGGTTCTTCCTCTATGTTGATGTTACACTGAATAGTTTGAATTGGTCCATAGTAAGGGTGGTCTATATCAAGACTAGTATCATGAATAGCTCATGTGCCATAGTCTATAGGGACATACAAATGATTCACCAAAGGGTTAAGTGGGTTGGACCCTTCACCTTCCTCTACCTAAAATACTAGCATCTATTTCTATTAGTGTATCTCTTCACATTAGTCCTGATCACAGACTGGTTCTAACATGGGAACAAATTGTGTAAATGGTTCATTGAAGAGAGATAGACCTTATTCTATGGTGTTATGGATATATCTTAGGTGATCCTCAATGGGACTAGGGTCAAAAACAATAATTTCTCTCGTGGCTTGGAGAGTGAGGCACAAATCCATACTTGGAGAGGAATAAGGCTATACCAAGTTCATGTTTTGTTTTAATAAATGCCAAAACTAGGTGCCCATATGTCATTCTTTATGAACATACCATGCTCTTGTTTAGGTTTTTAAAGTTCCATTGAAATTATGTACCCATAGGTACTTTGGAAAGTAAAAATCTTTAGCTCTCCACATTGACTCATGGGACTCTATATGGGGTTTAGGTGCCTATACTCCACTATAGCTGATTGTACCCCTAACTGAATTGTCATGATGTAATCAATGATGCAAAGTAGAGTGTACTTGATCCCACTAGAGAAGTCACTAATTATGGTTTCACCACCATATTACAACTATACCATCAAAGAGGTGAACCAAGGATTATATATGACCATTTTTAGAGTTATAAAATGCTTTAAGGTGTTAGACAAAGTCACAAACTTCTATTTATCCAGGAAACTGAGGGGATTCATCAAGTATTTTTAATGGTGCATCTATCATTGGTACCCTCATGACTTGGTCAGTAAGAAGATAAACAAACCTATAGAATTTATGATAATGGCATGGAATGTTCTCTTGACTACCAATGGCACTACACAGTCTTCTAGTTAGGTCATAGTCACCATGGGCCCAATAATTATAAGTATTACTTTTAGTCTCAGAAAGGGACTGAGTGTCTATCCATTATAAGATGCCATCAAGAGTAGGATCATGTTGCTCATCATATCTGCATGTGACATTATATATGTGGTTAATATATTCTTACATATATTTAATTTAAGGAAATAATAATGCATTGATCAACATTCTCAAAACTGATGTAGCATTTTTTAAAACTTAAGTTTGCATTGTTTTCTTAATACCATGGTCATGCCAATAGATCTAAAAAGTCATCAACTTATACTAACTCAATAACTTCAAAGTCAACTTTGAAAGACACTCCAAGGATGTCCACTGTTACATTCTTGAGAATTCCAATTAGTAGAGAATAAGTTTTACTGGCCATAAAAAATATGTGTGGAGATGATTGCAATGGTAGATTAGCCATTTTACACCATGTATCCTTTGTGAGGACATTAAATTCAGTGCTAATGTCAACTAGAATGTCCTATATCACCCAACCATTGATGACAACATTTACCAATATTTCCTTATCTTCGAAAGGGCTAGGAGGAATAAGGGTATCTTATCGTTGAGCATGATTCAAATGATGATCTTCAGTTTACCAAGTCATTTGATATTAAGCATTAGTTGGTGATTATACCTAATTATTAATCCAAGTAATCTATTGTGGGATAATGTTTTCATCCAACATATGCTTTTAAAGCTCTTGAAAATCATCTTGCACCATATGTTGAGGCTCTATTTACTTTTGCATATTAGCACGTTTCATGGCTTCTTAGTCCTTAAGGAACTAAATTTATCCTTGTAGTTCTATACCAGTGTCATAATGTCCTAAAGTACATCCTTCTATTAATAGGCATTAGGATACTTCCTTACTTGAGGCTCTTCACACTGTACTTTCTCAATATAAGTAGATGTAGACTAAGATTTACCACTAGTACACATGCTGATATTCTCTTATTGAGCTATTAGGGTGCTTAAACATGTAGACTAATTTGGTTTCTAAATGTGAATCATACCTACACCTTTTTCATTTATAATCTTAGTGATGGCTATGTACAGGTCAGGATGTTCCTCCAATTGATGGTCTTTTTTACAAAAAGCACAAGTTAGGTACATTGGATAATCCCATTAATAGTGATCTGGTGATCTACACTTATAACACATTCTTGGAGGGAAATGACCACATATTTATCTTCATCCTCTACTTCATACATGATTACTAGCATTATATTAACTATTAGTCATAGAGGTTTTACATGTACTGCACATGCATGCTTCATGGATATCACTAATTAGTTGACAATCATTTATGTTATGGGTGTAGGTATTTCATATTTTGAAATATTTAGACACCTTAGAATGCGTATCTCACTACAATAGAGGATAGGAGTGTACATCATGCTCTTCATGGAAGATTTCACATGACTACTTTAGTATAATGTAGATGTTTTTATATGGGTAGTTGCTTTGGTTATGTCCTTCAAACTCATAATCAGTGTACCAAAAACCATTATAAGTATCATACACATTATTTTCAATTAGTTTTTTGAGTTGCAATACCATTAAAGATATTTTGGATTCCATGAAAGGATTAATCTTAATGTCAATACTACCAATAGCTTCATCATGAAGGATGACTTCTAGGGATTTTTACATGATAGTAAAGGTCTTCTGGGACAATGTTCATCAAAAGTAAAGTAGCAAACCTCCCATGAACCAATTTTCATGCTAAGTAACATTGATTTCAAATGAAATCTTTGATATAAGTGTTTTTAATCATGCATCATATTCCCATTCAATTTTAGTGAGCTCTTGCTTTATATATTTCTATATGGCAATACTTTGTTGCTCAAATTTGAGAATGTCAAAATATTGAAGGAATGTTATTTTGATCTTATCATAGTCTATTACCACTTGTTGAGGGTTAAACTTTCTATACAACTTTTGTGCTCTTTCAAAAAGTGTAGTCATGAATTGTGTAGCCTTTCACTTAAAATAAGTGATGCCTTGTACCCTCTAAATTAGTTTGCACTTATAGACATGTTTTAAAACATTATTTACACAAATATATTCAAGTAGGTGAAGCATTATTCATAATATATTATTAGTAGCTAAGGTAGTTACACTAATGGATATTGAAAACCCCTAGATCCTATCCTTTGAGGGGAAAGTCCACCACTTCCTCCTGTAATACCTCTTAGTCTACCTTCAACTCCTATAGTAGTAATGCCTATGTCATGGGCATGATAACTACTTGATTAATAAGATTTGGGCCCATAATCTATCCTCTATTAATGTCAAGTCCTCTAGGCATCCCAAGTTGAGCCATGAAATTATCTTAAAGAGGGAAATAAAGTGTTTATTTTGTATGAGTTATAATTGGCTTAGCTACAATGTCTCTTATAGGATCAGTTTCTAATTACTCATTATTTGTATCCCAATTATGTATATGTAATTCATGTGATTCAAAAGCATGAGTGCACATTATGGTTAGGGAGCTTGGTAGATTCAAACTTGGTTCTTCAATTTATGTTGTCTAGCTAGTTTCTCCTTCATATGATAAAAGTGGCATTGGGGTGTGGTTCAAAAGTGATGGAGTCCTCTTTGTGTGTTTATACTTGCCTGCAGATGCTAAAAACACTTCCTAAGTTCTCCCAGTCCTTTCCCACATCACTCACTCCTACGATCATTTACCGGGCTTCATCATATTTTTTCTTTATTAATGCCCATTGACTGGATACCTTTCTAAACCTAAAATACTTTACCAGTACTTCTCTATTCCACTTCCAATTATGTGGATCTTATAAATATAGATTTAGCTCTCCATTGGAAGAGTTTCAAGTCCACAGTTAATGAATAAACTCTTCCCTTCTAATGGGAAATGTCTAATATACCAACCATGTAGTTCTCTAAGGAACTAAAATTTGAATTCTTTAGAACAAGAATAAGTGGTTACAACATACTCTAGAATATAGATATTTAAAACTTCTCTCCACCAAATATTAAAAACTTGTGTATATAATGTTTATATTCATGTTAAAGAACTTTTTCATTCTAATATCCAAGACTATCTTCTCCCAAAATTCTATGATCAATAGACCTTGAGCATAAGTAGATATCTAAGCATGAAAATGAACAAGGATTTCAAAAAATAAAGTTTTATATAATGCATTGTAGAGATTATGTTTCACCCACTAACAAGGAAAAACTCCTAATTCAAGATAAAGAATTGTAAAATTATCCTCAACCCCATTAATCCATTATTCAATACCTTCAAAAGTGACACATTCAAGCATCTTCCATTACTATGAAAAAAATGACATAGGTCCTAGAAATGGAACCAAAATGTTGGGTTTTTATACTTAATAATGTTTCAAGCACTGAAGAGTATCCCTAATGAGCTAGCACACTGGCCCTTCACACAAGACTATGGTCTTACATGCTCACCTGTAACACATAGCAAGAGACTGATTACCTTGGGTTATGTTGCATAGTAAAATTTTAGTCATAGTCTTGAGTTCAAACTTATATCTAGTTAAAATTTACACAAAAAAGAGATACACTAGTTTGGTCATTGTCTCATTAAGCTCAATAATTATAATTATGAATATAAATGCCATGGAGTTCAAAGATAACTATATAAGTTATAAAAGTAAAAGTTATCTCAACCTCATAATTATCCAGACTTACAACTTAATCAATATAAACCAACAAATAGATGCATAACTATCAATCAATTAGAACATAAACACCAAAACTGATTGTAATATTCAAAACTCTATATTATATTTTAGCAAAATGATATCCAAAATATGTCACCTTGTAATGATTTCATATAGGGGTATTTATACTTGTTTTTCCTTCATCGATTAGTTACATAAATGACATGAGTAAATGGCCAATGAACTTTTTATGGATTGAGAGTTGTGGTAGTCTATCAATTACTTTCTCCTAAGGACCCCAGCCTTTGCACCCCCTATATACTTGTTTTATGTTAAATCCTTTCTACTATGTGTCTAGCTCATTATGGGTCGATGCAAAAATCATGATGGATAAGATCTGGATGGCCCTTGATAATTATTCGTTAACCATATCTCACTTCCCATGAACTCCCTAAATCTTGTGATACTATTTTAAGTCCTATGCTCTTAGGTTCCTCATAGGTATATGCCATATTTGACTAAGTCTTCTTGTGTTAGTGATTTTTTACCCTTGTCCTTTTGTACCTCCATGCCATAGTCCTTCTGTGCTAGTTTATTTTCATGCCCTCATATCTTTGTGCTTATGCTCCTCTAGCCCCATGTTGTTTCTACACCAAAATACTTAGCCAAAATTTAGGGTCCAATAACACATGCTTATTGACATTTAATATTTCTTTGAAAAGTGATACCTTGCTTTAAAAGGTGCACAAAAGAGTGACACTTTTTCTCCAACTATGATATAAACCTATGAATAGACTAATTTTAGCCTTCAAGTTGTGGAGATATTTTAAATTAGAAGGTGGAGACATTTACATGATGGCCTTGGCCTTAGTTGGATCCACTTCAAACCCTCTTTGTGATAAAATAAATCCTATCAATTTTATTGAATTAATGATAATGATTCATTTCTTAAGATTTAAACAAACCTTGTATTCATGAAGTCTCTCAAAGATTCTCCATAAAACAATAAGATGTCTAGCATGGGTTCTTGATTTTTATAGAATATAATCAACATAATCCTCAAGTATATAGTGCATCATGTCATGCAAGATAAAAATCATAGCACATTGATATGTGGCACCATCATTTTTCAATCCAAAAGGCATGAGTTGGTAACAAAATGTTCCCCAAGGTGTGGTAAACATAGTCTTGTGCTAGTCCTCTAAGGTAATCTTGATTTAATTGTATCCAGAGAAGCTATCTATGAGGGAAAACATATCGTATCTAAAATTTGAGTTGATATTCATGTCGATGTTGGGTAGATGGAAATCATCTTTAGGACATGCTTTGTTGATATCTTAAAAATAAGTATAAATGCATACACCTTATGGATTTTTGATCACTAGGTCTATATTTGATAGCCATTTTGAATATTCTAGTGGTCTAATGAAGTTAGCTCCCAATAATTTTTCTAGTTCCTTCTTAACTAAAATAGTAATGCATGGGTGCATATTTCTCAAATTTTTATTGACCATCTTGGAATTTGGATGTAAAATAAGGTGATGCATGACCAAGTCAGGGTCCAAGCCAGGTATGTTTGAGTAAGCCCATATGAATATGTCAATAAAATCCCTAATAATAGTGACAATATAGTCATGCTCTTCATTGGTGAAGGATGCTGCTAGATAAATAATTTTTAGGTCTTCATAGGTTCCTAGGTTCAATTTTGTTGTATTCTTTATACGGAATGTGGAACTATCCTCTAAAGTAGTAGGTAGTGTTTTATCCTCTTCTTCAGCCATAGGTTGTGAGTCCCAAAATTCATCATAATGAGAGGAATTTGAGTCTATCGATTCTAGTAATGGCTAATTGACAAATTTATTTAGAATTTCTAGAGCAATATTCTCAAAAGATTTCTATTATTTAGATGTGATACCGACACTGGATGTAGAGCTTGGACTTAGTGGACATTGCACTTCCTATGGATATGAACAAACTTCCCCATCCAAGAGTGCCTGAAATAGGTTTTCACTCAAGGGCTTATTTTTTTATTTTAATTTTCCCTAACCAACAAGTGCATCAAATAGGTTTTACTTAAAGATACCGATGTTTTATCTTTTGTATGATTAAGAAATTTTACCTACTCTCTAAAGTAGGTAGTAGGGTCCAATAAGAAGTGAAAGCCTCATTTGTGATCACCAAATGGTAATCCATCTCTAAGGCCCATGTACTTAGAAATAGATTCCTCATTTTGAAATTCATCGAGGGCTATAATAGAATTTTATTGGTCTCAATCTATAAGGTCATGATGGTAAAGTGTAAGTGGATAATGGGATGTGATAGTAATAATAGATTGGAGTCAAATAAATTAGGGTTGACTAGCTTATCGTAAGTGTTATAATGGGGCATTGTGTCACTTCCAAGAGTTTTTTCATTAGTTGATAAAGAGAAATCATTATCAAAATACATGAGGTCACCCCCAAATGATATAAATCCAAGACATTGATTCATAATGGGTTTACCATCAAATAAAGGTTTAGAATATGTTTCTCTCATAGTCTTATGACTTTTCTTGCATAATCCAAACTGTTGTAATATCCCTTTTCCAAGCACAAGACAAGGTCACAACCATTAAAGAGGGCACAACAATTAGAATTGGCCCTCTTGAGGGGAGCACCATATTTAATAATAATAATAATAATAATAACTTACATAGATAGGTTAACCCACCTAAAAACCAAGGGCTACCACCCTTTGGGGATAACCCCTCTGTTGGGAAAAGACATTAGAAGGGTATTTATCAAGGAAATATGGTGGAGGAAGGGTAGATTGAAAAAATAAGATTTTATTTAATAAATACACCAAGTTGAGCAATAGTTCTAAAAATGGAATTGAGGATGAAAACCCTCATTTACAATTAGACCCAAGGATGAAAACCCTTGAGGACTAGTAGGCAACTTCATTCAAGAGTTACACTTCTACTTCACTTTGAATATTTGACTATTATTATTTGAAATATTTGTCTAAGATAGAAATCAAAAATTCAATATTTAAAATCATAAATTTGTTATATTTGATTTATTTTTATAAGTACATAAGAAAATGGTGAAAATATCAATGATATAAATTTCAGAAAATAAGATTAAAGAAAAATCCAAATTTAAGTATTTTGATCCCATTAGGGATACTACGCCATCCATAATGGGATTAGGGATAGGGTACTTAGGATTATAAAAATTATTGCTGAGGTCATCAACATACAACCAATCTGCTTTAGTAAATGATTTTTGCTCTTGATTCGATGAAGTTGTTGGTACAAATACCACTAGTGGTTTTTATGTGTTCTTCTACCAAATCATGTTGGGACTACAAGGTTTTTAAGAGGGTTTAGGTCTTCCATAACACTTAGGATATTTAGGTAATTTTTGAACATGAAATGCATTTTTTAGTTTGGACATGTAAATTCCAACATCTTCAATAGTGAGTTAATTCACAAAGGCTATAGGAAATGGATCAGCCTAAATGGAAGCAAGATCAATAGGGTTAATATAATTAGATTTGGGTGGTTTATAAACTATTGCTCTATTATTCTTATCTATAAATTTAGAGCTAGGTAAATAGTTATAATTATGGTATTTAGCCTCTAGATGTTTAGAATATTGGTATGGCTGAAAATCATCATAAATGGTGACCTCAATTCTTGAATGAGGAACTTAAGGCACTAATGCAAGGTTGAAGGAACAACTCATACTTTATGGATTCAAGGAAGACCAAGAATTACATTATAAGGTAATTCAATGTCCACAACATGGCACAAGGTATCATGGGTTATAGGCCCAATAATGATTAGCAAGTAAATAGTCCCTAAAGACTCTCTTTTAGCATTATCATACACTTTGATTGCGATTATTTAAAGTTGCATGTCCTTGGACATATATCCTAACTGCTGTATCAACTTTAGAAACAATATGTTCATCCCTAAACCATTGTCTATAAAAAACTAATTGATCTTATGGTGAGTGATAATTACTTTAATAAATTAGGGTTATTATGGCTAGGACCAAGATAAAACATATCTCACTGATCAAATGTAAGTTTCTAGCTTATCAAATGTAAGTTTCTAGCTTAGAGATATATTCCTTTCAAGTGTTTTAAATTAGGTGGGGTTTATGTCTTCAATAATAGTGGATAATTAGAGGAAGTCATTTAATATGGTCCTATGAACTTCTAATGTATGAAAGAGGTCTAAGATCGAAATTTTCACCAAAGTTTTGCTTAGTTAGTCTAGAATACTATATGGCTTCTGAAAAGAATGATGATAGGGTTTGGACTTGGCTAGTATAGTGCTTATTTTAAGATCAAAAGGAATGGGGTTCACAATTAGCTCAATTTTATAAGAATTCAAAGGTCCTTAAAGGGTGACTTGTGATTGTCTAGTTGTGATTTTGTAATTTTGAGTAAGGAGTCATTATAATTATAAGAATGAGGTGAAGGTCTAGAAATAGTAACCCATAAAAACTAAGGTGAAATAAAATTGCTTGATCTTGGTGCAAGGTTACTTAATTAAGAGGGTATCAAACCTAAAATATAAGGACCAACACTTAAGGAAGTGTTAGATAGTTCATGGGTTTTGATATAATGATGGAAATGTGATTACTATAAATATGCCCCATGGTGTTATTATAATCATACGACGTGGTTTTGTAACCTAGGTTATTATCTTGGGTATTATGATCTTGATTATGATTATGTTGGTTCATTTTATGACCTTGTCCTTGCTAACATTGGTCCTAACCTTGATTCTGATTATTCCTCTATTGTTATTGGTTATGTTTAGAACATGGGTCTTTACAGATGCCCATATCTTGATTGGTATTCTATAATGTTTCTTTTACTTCATTTTCTCCACTTTCAATGAAGTCCTCATTAAGATGTCTCAATTATATGCATAGATAAATGTCATGGCTAATAACATGATGGAAATAACAAAACTCATCTTCCTAATACTAGTCAGGTAAAAGTTGATCTTTAGGAAATGACTCTATTATAGGCCATATATTTAAATTAGTTACCACCAACTTCTTGAATACTTCCTCAACAAGTTCTCCTAGTTTTTTAAATGGTTTATAATTGTTGAACTCTCTGCATGGAGGTGTTATTTGAAAAGTGGTTGGTATACTGGGTTGCACATTTGGAGCCAATGGATCTTGCACTATTTACACATTCCTTGATTTTATTACTCCATTACCCACCATGTTATTATTTCTAATAAAAGCCTTAGGTTTTTCTATGGTAGTAGTTTGAATAGGTGGTTGAGTATGATTAGATGTTTGACATTGGGAGTAAATTTTCATAGGGATTTTAGTTATAGGTGCCTTATCTATCTACACACCTTTATCAATAGTTTCCTCAAATGTGTTGGCATAAGTGAGTCTTAAATTATGAGCTACTTTAGGGTGCAAACTCTATGCAAAAATATTGGATAACTACCTGTTTGGTAAATTGTATTGAAAGTGACCAGTTAATGCTCTCCATCATTGTAGGTATGCTATGAATATTTCTCCATCTCTTTGTATTTCTCTATATAAGTCAACCAATGTTAACTCATGCTCAATGTTATAAGAGAAATGATTGATTTTTTTTGATATATTGTTCCAATCTATCACCGATCCCTTAGGTAATTTGAAGAGCCAATTTAAAGCTTATATTTCTAAATTATGTGGAAATAAGTGAAGCAAATAAACACTGATGTAGGCTACCTCTTATCACAACACATAAAAGGATTGAATTTATTCTCTAGCATCACCCTTCCCTTTATATTTTTCAAATTTGGGTGCCTCAAAATGAGGTAGAAAGGGGACTTGAATAATGATTAAGTAAAATAGATAAGGACATATCTTATCAAACTTGTATTTCTTGATTTAGTTTCCTATCTTAAGCCTTAAGACTATTTATTTCACAAAATTCCACTCTTTCATGTTTGGTGCATTTGTTGGTGGAATATAATTTTGTTGGTAAGAATTTACCCCTCGTATGGTCCTATTAGGGATATGAACCCTTTGACCGCAATTTTGGTTTTGGTTTACTCTCAGATTTGAGTAGGTCTAATGTTGTCGGTTCAATAGATTTTGTTGTTGATTCCTAGGTGCTTGATTATGATTCTGATGAATATATTATTTTGAACTATAGGAAATATGTTGATTTTAGGGAACTTGTTGTCGATTTACTAATGGAAGTTTTCATTGTTGGTTTGTAAGTGAAAGTTGTTGCATTTGAGAAGAACTTGCTAAAGTGTTTTGTAAACACCCCCAATCTATGATGAGTCTTTAATAAATTATTTTTGTAAATAAGCAAGAGTGTCCTTATAGTTTAAGAAATTATGCCCTATATCAAGTAGAATTTTATGTGAAGCATCTCCAATTTTATTGTATTAAGGATAATCCATAATATTTGCATTAGATGCAAGATTGACTAAGACTTGGTGCATTTTTTCTTTCTCCCTAAAAGAGACATTAACTATTGAAGTCATATCTAAAGAAGTTGTTAGTTCTACAACAAGTTGATCAATATATTATTGACTAATTTGATGGATCTTGGTATCAAGATCTTGATCAATTGGAGAAGATTCCACAAGTGGCTCTTTTCTCTTTCTAGTAGAAGTAATGATGTGTTTCATAACATAATTAAGAGGTTGCTCTAGTTTTTTATTCTCTACTTGAATGAGCATGTGCAATTTTTCCATTGGTAAATGAGGTGGTAGTCTAGTTCTTAATTCTATTAACCTGAGGAGAGATTCATCTTTATCCTATTTATTTGTTATTCATGATAATCATGATCAAATCCTACCATCATTGGGATATCATCAAAAATGATAGAGTGTTCTTCTCCATCATAATAATGCTCTTCCTCATAACTAGGGCCATAAGAGACCCCATGATGAGTATACCTTTGCATGTTTGAATATAGGTTTCCACATTTGAGAAATGTTTTGAATTTTGGTTTACAAACATTTAAAAGGTTATTTTAGGATATTCAATCAAACAAACACAAGGTGAATTTGGATCAATAATTTTAGATAAGAATGACATGATGCCACACAATTAGAAGAAATAAGTTATGAGAATACTCAACCTTGTTAGTTAGAATTGACAAACTCTAATAGGGTAAAACAAATTAGAAGCTTAGGGTATGAGCTAGCTAAAAAAAACCTAATTTAAAAGTATGTCAATGTCATAAA
The DNA here is from genome assembly GCA_037957365.1 of Torreya grandis. NCBI lineage: Eukaryota > Viridiplantae > Streptophyta > Pinopsida > Cupressales > Taxaceae > Torreya > Torreya grandis. Next base: position 99,741 of record JARHVA010010710.1, on the reverse strand, counting down.
AATCTAAGCACAACCATGGTGGGTTGTAATCATAAAATTAGAAGAAGAATTTTTGGATCAAGAATCTTAGGATGTGAAAAAATAAACTTAGGATGTTAATTAATACAATAAATCCTAAGTATAAAACCCAAAATAAATGTGTATCACAATGACACACCATGGAAAACAAAGTTGAATGTCTAGGAACTTAGAGTGTGAGTGAATGAAAGATTACCTAAGTTCAAAATAAGAATATATATCTAGAAAATGAACTTTGAGTGTTTAGGTCATCTAGAATATAAAGTAAAATAAATTTTAAACTAGTTTAACCAACAAAAAAATGACAAAAAGTAAAGACTCTTAAAAGTCATAAGCTATGATGATTGTTTTTTTTAGGCGCAAATCTAAATGTTATTGAAATATAATCTTCATCAATGTAGTGGAGCATGCCCCTTCATCATCTCTTAGTTCACCAATGGATTTGGATCTTAGATTTATCAATTTTGGGAATGATTGAAGCTTCTTTGGCAATATTTTTGCAGAATAACTTTTCATATTTAAATGTTGTTTGAAGCTATTTCTACATGATAACATTACATAATTCAATATTGATGAAGGTATTTAGGCTTAGTAAGTTCATATAAAAATAGATTAAAATTTATGGTATTGTCTCACTTATTTATAACTTTTTTGAAATGTTTAGAATCAACTATGAATGTTCATCTTGAGATAAAGATATGTGGCCATGAATTGATTCAATTTTGAATAGATAAGTAATAAATATGGTCATCAGTATTTGGAATAATTGATCATTAATAAGGAATGGGTATCCTTAATCTAGTTATTTTATTTCCATTAAGGCTTTGCAGATGACACCCATGTGATGATGTCATTGGTGAAGCCAATTTGAATAATGAATTTTTAGTAAATAGATATTCAATAACTTTCATGGATTTTCCACTTAAGCTCCTCATTTGGTTTTGATTTTCTTAAATGATTTTAATTAGTTTTCTATAATTCTTTATAAATTTGTTGCATATTTAATTGTGGTAGTCGTAAACATCATTTTATTGAGTTGTAATTTGATTGGAGTATAATCAAAAGAAGATATCAGTTACGTATTGGGTAATACCCTAATTAGGGTATTATAAACATGAATTGGCACATGCACATGATGTGTGAAACTAAATTAGAACATTTTAATGGTCTAGGATTGCATGGTCATAATTTAACTCAAAGTGAATTAAGAAAAGATTATGATTCTATAAAATGAATTTCCCTAATTAGAGAGCAACAAATGAGAAGGCACTTTCACATGATGTGTATAGATGATTTAGAGTGTTTAGTTATTTTTTCCTAGATTGTGTGTTTTTGCATAATATCATTCAGATTTACAATTTTAACACAATAGCGATAAGAATTGGATGTGTACAATTGGTACCATGATGCATATCATGCATGCTATTTTTAGTATATTATGCTTATTTCCTATGTTTTTATGGTCTCTACCAAGTATCTTTTAGGCCATATAATCATTGTGTGCTTCATTTATATATCTCACCCTCCTAAGGGTGTATTATTACAATGGAGCATATCACTTGTTACTCTTTGTGATTATTTTGGGGAATATAGCTTATCCCTCCTTTATGGATCTTATTAGCTATATATTTCCATTCAAGGTATGATACACCAAGGTGTCTAGTGATCATGCATTTCTGATATCATAATTGATTTTTTCATATTGTCCTTCATACACATATTCACATACTATATTGGTTACATTTTTTTCTATATATTATACATAATGGGTCATGTAGTTACATTTGGATATATTGTCCCTCTTTATGAGTACCATTATGATGTATCATTTCCCTCTTCATTTTTACATATTAATTTCCAAACTTTTATTTTGGCTTATACATATTGGGTTACATATTACTATTGATTTTTACATGATGACATATTTAGATGGTTACATAAATGTGTTACAAATTATATTATAATGATTATAATAGCTTAGTGTACTATTTATGTTATAGATTGTGCATTCAATCCTTTTATTTTAATATGAGTGATTTGAAAGAACATCCCTCACCTAAAAATGTTGGCATCTATCCATATTATTCTAGATCTGATTATATATTACAAATAGAACTAGTGGATACATAAATTATAAATACCATATGTCTACATATATGGACAAGAATTAGAGATGTTTGCTTAATTTCATGAGTAAGTGGGATCCAAATTCCATGAATCAAGGAACCATATTTTAGTTTTATTTTTAGTTTCCAATTTTTAGTTTCAATTTTAGTTCTAGAGTTTTCAAAGTGGAAACATGTTTTGCATATCGCTAGGTGTGTTTATTACTTTTTATCATTTTTAGTATCACTTATTTTATTTCTAAAGACTTAGGAATGCTGTGACCTTTCTTTTTATTTCCAACTATTTTACATTCTTCTTGATTACTTGATTTATCTAAGAATTCACTCTCCATACCATTTACTATTTTAGTTTTATCATCAAGAACTATTTTTATAACTATTAAAGTCCCTCTCTCTCTTGTCACTATTATAGACAATATTAGATATTGAAGAAGAAGGCACAATAGGAATTTTACAAAAATATAAAAGCTTTCTTGAGGAAGATTATGCTACTTTCCTAGTAGGCAATCCAAGATTACAATCCAAACTCACTATAAGGAACTCCTCAAAATTCTCCTTCCCTAAAGAAGAAACTAATTTTCTCTTAGATTTAGGGAAACATGCAGAAATATGACCTATCTAAAATTAATTTCTACATCTAAAAGAAATACCTTCAAAATCAATGTGTTGAGACCAAACCCTCTCCTTGACTTTTAATATAATCTTTTCATTCAAAGCTTTAGAGATATCTAAACTGATCAACATTATAGAAAAATTAGTATGGGAGAAATTAAGTAACGTAGAATCAATTTACAATAAATTTCTTAGAGTTTTACCAATCACTGAAGCCTAAATTCATTCCAAAATTAAGGAGGAAGATACAACAACCTTACCCAAACTAGGCAAACAAAAAGATTTTCAGTTAATGGGTTGAACTCTAAAAGCTAGGGTTTCAACAACAATAAATGATTATTAAAAATCCAAGGTTTAAATTTTAGAATTTTAATTCAATCACTTAGATTATTAAAATCCATAATAAAAAATAATTTTTCACATGGGGAATTTTCCATATCACCTTCTAGTAATGACTTCCAAGCAAGTGAAAGCCATTTATGAAAGTCTGACAAAGTTGGCAAAATTTGGTTAAATCGATACATCAATCCCCTTTCCAAATACCATTATTCACTATCAAAAACCTAATTAAATAATTTAAATTTTAAATCAACAATAATAAAAATTAATTTGGAGGCTTGAGAGGAAACCCTAACCTTTGGATTGGTAGGGGTGACTGATCAATCATTGGCTTCATGGATTGGGAGTGTAACTCAATGAAACCCCCATTTACCATTGATGGTACCATAAACTATTATTTATCCTTTATTGGCATCCATTTCATGGATACTTTCATGAACACCATGATGACACCATCACCCAAAAAACCCTAGAGTCTATAGGAAAAATATTGAGATGAGCCTTGGCTCACCCTAAAAGGTCTAAGAGTGCTATTTGAACCCTAACCCAAGGGAAGATCAACAACTATATGCAACTAATGATTTTTTTTTCTAAAGTGGTTATGGATACCTTCTATGCTATATCCCTAGAATATGACTCATTACATTGAAAATAGGTTTCATGCCTGACAATGACCAATATTGTATTGAACACTTGATTGGCTTGAGGTTACACCAAAAGACCACCTTTGCCATCAAAGTAGTTAACCTATCAAACATATAATAGGGAATGAGTTATATCAATATGGTCAACCTCAAGAATGGATATCGATACCTACCCCTTTTAGTGTTAATCTCACAACTACTATGGTAAACCCTCTAAGCTTAAAAGTGGTTATATATACCTTCTATGCTACAGCCCTAGAACATGCCTCATCACATTGAACATAGGTTTAATGCCTGAACTTGACCAAAATTACATTGAATAATTAATCATCTTTAGGCTACATTGTAAGACCACATTTGCCACTAAAGTAGCTGATCCATCAAACATCTAATAGGGAATGAGTTATACTAATATGGTTAGCTTTAGGAATGGATCCTGATACCTCCCCCTTCTTGTGATTATCTCACAACAACTACATTAAACCTACTATGCTAAAAGTGGTTATGGGTACCTTTTATTTTACAACCCTAGAACATGCCTCATCGCATTAAACATAGGTTTCATGCCTGACCCAACATTGCATTAAACACTAGATCGACTTGAGGCTACATTAAAAGACTACCTCCGACATTGAAGCAGCTGACCCACCAGACATATAAAAAGGAATGATTTGTACTGATATGGTCAGCCTTAGGAATGGATCCCAAGATCCCCCCTTGAAGTGCTTAGCTCACAACCACTAGGGTAAACCCATCAAGCTCTTCTTAGGTAATTATTAGATATGTACTTAATTTTGTTTTCATTTGATATGTATCCATGCACACATATCAAATTTGGGCATTATGTAGACACCTAATTTTTGTTTAATCGAAGTAATTATGTATTTTTTTTCATGCCTTCATAAATTTGGTTCATTTTATTGCATTTAGATCCTTTTGGTAAATTTCCATTTACATTGGAACCTTCATTGTATTGTGTCATCTAATTTTTACCATGAACACCTTTAGATCTATCACTTATCTATATCAAAATCTATTGATTCATCCTTCAATTTAAATTGATCTTTGTTTCATGGTCTTTTTCTCCTTATCCATTTTTATTGTGGTTAAAAGTGGTCTAACAATATTTTATGGTAGCTGAAAGTGGTCATTTTCTTGTAGGTTCATTTTGATGACATGTACTAATTTTGCATGCATTCAATGGTGATTTTGACTCTTTTACATGGTATGAGTATTCATGAATTTCTCCCAATTTGAATTTAAAGGACTTATACCTAATCCATTTAAGTAATACATGAATCTCCTATTAACTAGTTTATTGAGTAGTACATTAAGTCTATCTATCATGCACTTGTCAAGGATATTTTTTATTCCACTTTTTATTTATTAAATTCTTATTATTTTATAATTATACCAAAAAAGGTTACATTAAGGAGCATAAATTATTTATTGATTATCTTAGGGAGAGAAGATGGAGTCCTTTCTCTCACTTGGGTTGGGCCATTCACATGCATAAAACTACATGTGCCCTAAATATGAGTGTGTGGGATATGTAATTAAAAACCCTTAAGGGGTCCATGACACTAGGCTATTACATTTTATATAGTCTTGTGAATTTATGGAGAATCAGGGATACATCAAAGGAGAAAAACTATGTAAATTACAAGCATCGTCTAATAAATCTAACTGAGGTTTATGTTTATATATTAAAAATGAAGAAATAAAAATATTTTTAGACCATTCAAATTCATAGATCCATATTCATATAAGGTATCCAAATTTGGTGAGAACAATCACCTTGGGTAAGCTAATAAATTGGTCACCCCTTTTATACACTATACAAAATTGATCATTGTAAATAATACAATATACTTTTAGGGAAATATTTTTCACTATTCTAGAGTATGTTTCCAAAGATATAAGTAATTTATAGAGATTAAAAAGTTCATATATAGGAATGTATCTCTTTATACATCTATTTACTATTTTAATGTACATAGTGTAGGCACTAAAATATAGTATCTAATATTTGGAAATTTTAATGTTGACTAACTTCATCTAACTTGATTTTTTTGTACACATATGGATTTTATTTTCCCTTTTATCACATCTACATGATTTCCATGGGTTTGAGCTTCCTATTTTCCATCAATCCTCTACAATAATTCCCTAGTTTGTGTCCAACCTACTCAAAATCATATTCATACTATTTAAAAATCATTAGATTAGTTTGTATACTTTTTAGATATAACTATCATACTCAGACTTATTTGATCCTAATGGACTCATCTTGTACCAAACAATGGTCAATTTTCAAATATAAAATCTTTTTATGGTTCATAACATATGTTTTGCGTGTCAGTGGGATGCAAAAGTACCCAAAGAGTCCCATATATACACATTATGTATAATCCTATTCCTATCTATCATTTGTCAAAATAATATTATTATACAAATATATAAATTTAAAGGTACTTCCATATTATTTAAAATTTATCCATCAGTAATAAGGATTAGGTCTTATCTAGGTTTGAAACACCTCAAATCCAAGCTATATTTGTCATTTTCCAAGTATTGAAAACCAAATAATAAGATGACTTTATTAAAGGACAACTATTTCACACATATACCTAATGATTAAAAATACATGAGGTTTGAATTATATCTATGAAGTATTATATATGTAGGTAAAAGTTTTCCATTAATTATGGAGTGATTGGTGTCAACTCAACTCACCTTATTTCACCAAAACCTAGTGTTAAAAGTGGACATAGGGTTTTAAAGAGAAGGAGGTAGGTTTGTATAATTTTGTGCATAAATAACTACTAAACATTGTTAGTGTATGGTATTTATTTTAATTTTATGTTTTATTACTACACTCATGTTTATTCCTACACTTGAGTTAGCTTGCCTAGGTGTACTTTGACATAAGGAGTTACTCTTATTCGTTGTCATTAGCTAGTGGCTGTTACTCTTTGATTGGTTATTTTAGAATTAGGAATTACATGAATATTATAAGCCATTTTAATCTCCTATTGATACATCTTGGATGGTGAGCTATTGATATGGAGTGTGTTGTATGATTTGCCTATGTGTTTTTTGTAATATTCTCATTTTATGGTTTCATGCTCTTTCAACAACTCTATGCAATTGCTTGTATTTTGTTCATGAGATGGTAATTGAATTTGATCTAGAGACATTGATGGTCACTCCATCATTGTATCAGAGCTCTAAGATGGTATATGCTTATCTAATTTTAATTATTGTTAGTATTTTTTAAAATATTGAGCCTTTTTGTTATTCTAAATTCTGTTAGTTCAACACACTTAGAGTTTTTTGGAAGTGACATTTTTGGTTGCATATTAATTTGAAAATATTTGAGTGGTGTACTATGGACTCAAATCACTCTAACATTTAATTTTTGGCATTTTGATATAATAATCAAGCATTTGGCTCTATAAAACACTGTATTATTTTTTGTTAACTCTATAAGCTTAATATCCCTTTGCCACCCAAATGAGAGTATTCAAGATGAGGTATAAAGGTAATTTTCATAATAAAGAAGAAAATTGGCTCACATATAAGGTGTTGAGATTGTTTTTAACCTAATTTAAATAACCTTCCTTCTCCTATGACTTGTATCCCACATAGGGGAAGACTTGTTTCTTGAGAAGGTTGAGCCATCATTGGTCTAAGATCTTCAAAAAGGACCTAATTCGATGCCATTTCTATTTTGGTTCAATATTATCAATATTTTTAAATTTAGATGCTTCCACCAATGAGAATTTCACCTAAGTTATATTTTATTCATCTAGTTACAAGACACTAAACATGGAACATATCTACATTTTCTTGTGCAAAGATACATTTGCAATAACTACATTGTGTTCAAAATATACTTGCTCCTTTCTATTTAATGTCTCCACTCCAAGACAATGATTCAATCTTAGATAATGATAACATAAGTATATAATAGTGTCATAGATATTATTGTTTATAGATGAACATTAGCGGTGCCCAAGTTTCTTCTATAAAATTTAAGTAAAATAGAATCTGCTTACTCAATTATGACCTAAATATTTTTAAATCAAGCATACTTTATTATTTTTTAAGAAAACATCTATTTTTTTCCATCAAGAGGATATTTTTCCATTAAGGTTCACATATGGGTGCATAGGTGGAGTGGTTTAGACTTGGAATTATTGTTAAAAAGGTCATTGGTTCAATTTTAATTCCATCACCTGTTTATAAGGCTATGTTTGATTTATAATCCTTGGATCTTTTTAAATCTTGTGAAAATTTAATTTGGGCCATTAATAGTGGGAAACTCAAAAATGTAATAATTTTTTACTAGTATCTTATATTTGAGTGTCATTTTACTAAAAAATTCATTTTTTGTTCCTGATTCATTGGTCCCATTTTTGTTGTAATCACACTAAAATTATCAATTAATAAATTAGGGGGGTGTTGTAGTGCATGTTCTTATTATTGCACATTCAATTCTATAATTTCATTTCCTTTATCATGGATTATTGGTCATTTCTAATTATTAATGCATTAATTTAGAACAAATTAAAAAGTAACATGAAACTTTCTCTAAGAAAACAAGGATTCTATATGACAACTATGAATGATGAAATTGAACTACAGTAGATGAAAATAAAAATATATGGTTTAATAGATGTGATCAAGCACATGGTTGTCTTAGTTTGTTTATTTCTCTTAACTTACATTTTCAAATTAAAATTTTTAAAACACCTAATGACTTATGGACTTGCTAGTTAGTGAATGTGCACACTAATCACTCAAACATATGAATGTGTCACATGGATAGGGATCATGGCTTATTTTTAATTAGAGATTATTTTAAAAGATTGTTATGATGATATTATATTTCTAGATGGGATAATGTACATGGATTATTTAATAATATAATATAGGCTAACATGCATGAATGCTAAGTATAGACATCATGGTTAAAACAATATATATTTTTAGGGTTATATATTCCTCTAGGTTGTAGTAAAATGGGTTGGATAATATTGTATGATGACCTTTTGATTAAGTTTCCTATGAATTCATGAAGGATTGAATTTAGAATTTGGATATTTATGATGAAATTATAATGAGTGCTTTAATAGTATAAATATTTATAAGTAAGATTCAATAATTGGTGATTAATATGAAGGTTTTGTGTTCCATGTTATAGTTTATATCTTTTGTGAGCTGATTTATTTTACAATATTAATTGTCATGAAAGGGATATGTCCTCTATGTAATTAAATATAATTATTATGATATTGGGTGTTATTACATAATATATTTATGTATTGATATCATTCTTTGGTAAATCTCTATGATATACTTACAATAGTTAGAAGACCTATTATATTAGTTGATCACTAAGAGGTCTTTCCTTTGCTAGCTAACATCTGTGTATTCACACCTGAGTAATATCATTATGTATCTATCTAAGTAAACATATATAGGATTACCTAATATTATGATAAACATTTATGATCTTAGTATATAAATGAATACCTTCTAATGATTTTTCCTTTCTTATAATCTCTCCCCCTAAATCATAGGAGTTATCCATATAATTAGCATGTTTTTTTGAACATAGGAGCCTTTGTTAATAATGGTGTGGTGAGAATGGAACTAACTATATGAGGATATGATGAGGTTATTACCTAGCCAAAGGGATTTGGAGTGCTGACTAGATTAGAAAATCATTGAGTTCTCATAGAAAGAAGCTTAGAAAATAGGGTGTTTTGAATAGTAGATTATGTAGGAACACATTCATGGTGAAAACTACCTAGATTTTTAGTTGATTGGTTGGCTCATTTATAATACCATTATTTTATATCTCATGTAATCACTAACATTACATGGTCTAAGGATAAGATTTAATAGCTTTAGGCCTTAGACACTAGATGGACCCATGTGATAAATCATTGGTTAGACTCAACCATTGATGGGTATATCACATAATTCGGTGTAAGGATATATAGAATTTGAAGTGGCAAAGGGTCTATTTATGAGATGGATAAGAAGAAAAACATTTTAGTAAATTCCTATGCAAATTAAGATGTTGGTTATGGATAAAGTGATGGTACCTATTCCATTCTTTATGGAGTAGTCACTTCGGGTGCCATGGGGGTATGTGAGACATAAAAGAGATTAAATAACATATTAAAAAGTAGAGTTTGAACTTGAGTCCAAAATGAAGAATCAAGAGGAGAAGGAATATAAAAATAATCTAGAGTTAGAAATAGATTTACAATAATAAAGGAGATGGAATAAATAAATTGCACTTCAAGAAGCTATAAATAGGAGAAGGAATAGTAGTAGTATTGATGATTTGTATGAGAGGAGAAGATAAGAAGTGAATGGTGAGGAGAGATAGAATGAGGATCCCAGGAAAAGTAAGGATAGAGTACAAAAAAGTGATGAAGATCTATTATAGATGAATAGAGAAGGAAGTAGTATAAAAGTACATCAGATAGTTAAAAGTGTGCATCTTCCAAGAAGGTTATTCCATAGAGAAAAATAAAGATTGATATATAGTCATAGACATAACACAAGTTCAAGTTTCAAGAGATATATCTTTGGAGATATGAATAGCTCCCCAAGGGAGCACACATCCCACGAGCTCATTTTTTTCAAAATCATAATAATTCTTACATAAATTTAGATGATGATGTTTGGTAAGGAGAAATTTTATAAGAAATTATTAGGAAAACCATAGAATTATAGAAGACCACATATCATGAAATTACCAATATTTTCTCATCTCAACAAAAGAAGAATATAATAGCATTGTTATCAATAGATACAAACCCCTTAATGCTTGTGCAAGCTAAGGATTTCATTACATAACTTAAAATTTTAGAAGAAGAGGGAGGAGATGATGGAGTTATCTCTGAAACTAACGCACCAACAAAACAAGAGGAGACTTTACAACCACCACCAATGTAGGAGTTACCTAAAATCCCATAGAATCCTTAGAAGCAAAAACCATCCTCTTATAACTACAAAATCCCTAGTAACCACAGCCATCCCAAGCACTAGTTGAAATAAAATTAGATATGATACTAGCAGGAAACCTCACTATGGTAGCTTAATTGGGGGCACTCACCCACCTAGATTCTTATGATGGGTATATGGACTTGAAATAGTTCCTACTCACCTACACTATGAAATGGAAAACTAAAATAATCACCAATGAATAAGTAATTAAGTAAAATTTGATTCGAGTATTTGTTGGTAAAGCATTAGAATTTATATTCCCCAAAGGTGTCGACCAATCAACACTATGAGAAGTAAAATCAATGTTGATCATATAATTTAAAGTTTATAAATGCTCTAGTCAAACCATACAAGATCTCAAGTAAAGATCCAAAGAGACTATCTATGAATATGATCATAGATTTTCTAATGTAATGAAAAAAGTTGAGTTTGTTACGGAAGAAAAAGATAAGGTTGCTTGGTTCATAGAGGGACTGTGACGAAGGATAAGGTTTACTATTGCACAAACCCAGTTCACTAATAAAGAAAAAAAAAGACAACTAAAATATGAGTGGGGAAGATTGAGGACTATAGAAGAGATTTAGATCCTAGTTAGTAGGTAGAGAACAACTTAAATGTCCTTATAAAAACATTAGAATAATAAGAAGCAACACAAATACCTAGGTTAGATATTTGGTGTATGGAGTGCAATAAGTAAGGGCACCATAGGAATGAGTGACTCAAAATAAAAAATAAGTTCTAAGATGTATGTTTCATAGTAAGACATGTGACATCTCAATATCTCATAATGAAAAAGTAGGTGAGGAACCTATAGACATTATACTAAAACATCTATAAAGTTCATAATCATAATGAGAATAACTACCAAACACATCAATAACTAGGATAAGATGTCACTAAAAATGTCTTTGCAATGGCTATGTAGAAAGTGAATACTAAAATGTAGGCTATTATCACACCTAAATTAAACCCACTTAACAGTAATTGTGATGTTGCACCTTAGGCACCGACAACACCAACCTATCAAACTAAAAATATACCTAGTTAAAATATGCTTATTCAAGATTGGATAGTCCCTGCATAGAATTAAAATCCATGAAATCCTATAATTCCACATCCAACATAGTTTGATTGGGCACCAAAACAAAATTAGGCCCAATATAGTGGATATGGGGGTAATCAGCAACCACAAGGGTAGAATTCAAAACAAAATTATGCAAATTATGGACAATAATAGTTTGGTAACTAGGTTTCTAAATGAACAAAGGAGGATACCAAGGAGGAAGTAGGGGATTTTACCAAGGAGGCCATTAAGGAGGTAGAGGAAATGGACCATGACCTCCAATTCAATGTTATTTGTGTGGGGATTTCAACCATGTACAAAGGAATATCCCTATGAATATGCAACAATAATCCTACTACACTTATTGTAGGGTTTATAAACAACATGATATAGAGGATTGCATGATGTTAGAAAAGTAATGAGAGGACAAGGTTGTAAGGAATGTAAATATGGTAACCATACAACCCTAAGAGGATATATCATTACAATCCATCACATTTTGAAAAGATGTATATATATGGTAGTTGTACAACCCTAAGAAGATACATTATTACAATCCATCACATGTTGAAAAGATGTATATCAGAGATTACCCCCTTTGGAATTACCACAAGACCATGAGATCTATAAAGCATAAAAAAATAAGTATCTATAACCAATCATGGAGAAAGGGTTAATGCATGAATTTGTATGCAGTTTAAAAATGATTCAAAATAAGAGACCACTGAAGATGATGTTACAATCATAAATGCAAAAATGTATTGGTAGATAGTGTGCATCATGAAACAATATGGTGTTGTCATCACCTTGAAATTTTTGGAAAAGCTCCTTAGTACACTAAAAAATGAGGACATCTCATAAAACATCACCAATTTACTTCATAATATGCAAGAGTGTGTGCAGAAGGGCCAAAAATGAGCAAATCAGATGATCTGGTATGTAAAAACTAAAAAATATTAGGATGTTGATTTGAGAATGGACATTGAGATAGGAGGGTATGAGACACACAATGCAATATTCAATTTTGGTAGCATTGTAAATATGATTCCTAAGTCAATAGGGGTTATTTTTGGCCAACCAACATTAAATTACAACCCTATTACTTTGATTCTTACAAACTATGGACATGTTTATCTAATTGGTTGATTAGAGGACATGGAGATCAAAGTATTAGAACTAATGTTGTGCAGTGACTTTGAATTCATATATATGAATATGGATGAGATGCACTATCCATCACTAATTGGAAAAAAGTGGGCCTATGATGGTCAGATGGCCATCCATACAATAAGGATTGGAAACTCATTATGGAGATAATATTATAGTGATACCATTAAATAAAGATGGAAAAAATTCATGCTAAATCCCTAAAGAGCTAGACTCCCCTATGTCTACAAAGAGAATAGTTGAATGAAAGTGAATGCTTAAGATAAATGATAGGCCCTATGAGCTACTAAATGTAGGTTTCTCAACAATCACACAAGCCTACCAAAGGTATCATTGTATTTATAAGATTTACCTCTCAACCTTATGATACCACATGTATAGATTACACCATTAATGGTATAAGATGTGCACTCCATGTCTGTAAGATCACCAACTCAGCTAGACATAATTTTTTTATATTAGACTAGTCAAACATGTCAAGATTACATAGAAACAAAAAGAAATGGAACTCTAACTTGGGATAGGAATTTTTTAGTAAGTGGAGATTCTGACACTCACATTTTTAATTGTATGAAGGGTGAACATGAGGTATGACATCTATGCATAGTATTTGTAATAGAATGTAAATTACCACACTACTTTACCATTGAGGATGTGACCCAGTTTATTCTCTGATTCTAATAATATGTGTCTGATACAACCAAAGAGTTAGCTTTCTCACCTATGAATTAAAGGGGATTATTAAAAATTGGTAATTTTTACATCAAGAGGTATATATGTATTGAGACAAATCATGTAAAATAATTCTAGCTTAATTCTAGTTACTAGAGGTAGTTAGAGAGGACTGTCCAATATTTCATGGAGACTACATTGTACTTAATATTTACTACTGCATTGATGTCTAGAATATATAAACTATCACCCCAAAGTATTGGTACTTGTATTCCACTATACTCTAGGTATCCTTCTTATTGCTTGTTACACACACTACAAGTGCAGAAGGGAAACAAGATATTGGGCATAGGTTTAAGGTGATTTTATTCAGACCTTAATTTTTGAAAATGCTACGATTATAACACATAAGGGATTTCAAAAGCTAAATTTATTTTTATGTCATGGAATTATTGGATATTTAGATAGAATAATTGATTCATCATCCTCTTGCTATGGAGCCTGTAATTTGAATAAAGCCCTACAAGCCTATAAATCAAAGAAGGATAAGGAAAATATCTTTATTTAACCATCTCCTAGAATAAAAAATGAATATGAGTGGAAAATATATTTATCCAAGGAGGAAAACATGGACCTCACAAAGTTATTTTAACCATAATAGGAAGTTAAGACACTTCTAGGTCTAGTCACAAAATCATTTGAAGAAGAAAGGTTGCAACATCATAATATTCTAGAGTGAGAAGTTGAATGGATACTATGTGATTCCATTCTTGATGCAGAACACAATATTTATCATGAACCTTTGAAATAGTACATTGAGAAAATTAGAATAGAGGCCATTACCAAATTGGCATATATTGGTGATTACTAGTCACAAGAAGACATATCTAAAGTAATATAGCTCTGATGGGATTATCAAGAGGTCTTTCCAACTAAATTCATGAAATTAAAGGGTGTGGACACATCTCTAGAGGAGATACACATTGAACTTAAGGAGTTCACATGATTGATTAATAAAATTCCATACCGTTGGAACCCAAACATGAATTTAAATGTCAAGGCTGATCTAGACCACATGCAAAAAGCAAGAATTATCTTTCTTATGGAGAAATTCAACTAGGTGAGCCATATGGTTGTCTAATAGAAGAAGACTGGTGAGATTAGAGTTTGTGGTGACTATTTTCTTTTAAATGAAGCCTATATTAATGAACCTTTCCTTATTTTTTTACTAATGAAGTTCTAGAAGTGGTCACAGGCTATGAGATGTATTCCTTTACTAATGGTTTTAACAGGTACCATCAGATCCCGATTGTAGAAGAAGATAGAGCCAAGATGAACTTTGTAATAGAATGGGGTTATTTTGAATATAAGGTAATGCCATTTGGATTGAAAAATGCACCCATAATTTCATAGAGGGTTATTGTAGCTATGTTTAAGGATTTTTTCCTTAATTTCTTATAATTTTTTAAAGATGATTGGTAGTATTTTAATTGTTTAGAAATCATTTATCAAAATTAAGATTGATGTCAGAAAGATGCAGATAATTATAGATAGTGATTAATTTTAAAAAAGGTTTTTTTAATACACCTTTTGGGGTTTTGTTAGGGACTGTAATCTATAGTAAGGATATCTTGGTAGTTTTGGTCAAGATCATAGTAATTATGAGAATGCCACCACCCATAAATGAAAGAGAGGTATGATCCTTAATTGGACATACAAGATACTATATAATTTTTATTAAGGGTCATGAAATAATATCTACCCCTTTAGATAATTTACTGAGGAAGTAAACGTGATTCATGTGGACAGATGAATGCCATGTGGAATTTATTGATTTAAAATAGATATTATTAAGTATGTCAATATTAATTTTCCAAAATTAGAGTAAGTCCATCCATGTACATGTGGACACATTAGGGATCATAGTTGGTGTTGTGTTGGCATATTTTAGAGAAGGTGGAATAGATCACCCCATTCATTTTTCAAGTCAAAAGCTATCTCCTACTGAAAATAATTATACTAGAATTAAGCACAAATCCCTTGTGATAGTATTCACACTATATAAATTTCACCATTACTTGATAGCTATTCCATTTGATCTATTCATTGATCATCAATTTATATGTTACCTAGTAAACAAAACATTATTGGGAGGTCACATATCTCGATGGTTAATATTTTTCTAAGCATTTTAGTTTTAGATTAATATCAAACCCAGTCAAGATAATGTGGGACCAAATCATTTAAGGTAGATCATAAATGGTGAAGAACCAAAATAAATTCAATGATGAATCACCTAACACACACTTATTCCATGTGTCTGTGATTCCTAAATAACTTGGGGAGATCAAATAAATTCTAGAATAGTGGATATTATCATAACACTAAATAAAATGAGAGAAGAACTAGTTCATTACCAAGGCCCTTCCTTTTAGTATCATTAGAGGATTCATGTACTATTTAATCAAGGGTGAAGCATTGCATATAGTAGCACTTGATCATGAACAACCTCAAATAATTGAGGAAGCACATTAAGGCATCATTGGAGGTCACTTCAATAGATATGTTATTGTAATAAAAGTTTTGTAAAGTGGCCAATGGTGGCCTTATTTATTTTAGGATGCACACTAGATCACAAAGTAGTGTGATGTCTATCAAAGTATGGGAAAGTTAAACTTTATGAGAAATGCCACTTCAATCAATTCCTAAGTAATAATCCTTTGAATAACGAGGAATTTATTTTGTCAGGCTTGTCAATTTGCCCAAAAAACACAATCATGCATGATATATAATTACTATGATCGACTACTTTACTAAGTGGGTCAAAGCTACTATGTAACCAATTATGGTGAAAAAAATGCAATGAAGTTCTTGTATGGGAACATAATCACCAAGTTTGGGTGTCTAATAAAGTTGGAAAGTGATATAGGTACACACATTTTGAATAAAATAATAAAGAAACTCACTGATGAATTCCTCATATCACACTATAAAATTATAGCTTATCACTCTCAGGGGAATGGTCAAGTGGAGGCTTCAAAAAAAGTATTGGGTAAGATGTTTATGAAGTTATATGATGTTTAGTGAGGAGACTAGTTAGATAGATTTCCTACAATATTATGGGCACATCCAATGTATTGTAAATGTGACTTAGGGTTTACCTTATTTCAATTGGCCTATGGGTTAGAAGCAATAATGCCCTTAGAATATGTTATACCTAGCTTAAAAATTACAATCATGTTTATGGGAGATCAAAAATATTTTATAAGTAGCTATTGGACCTAAAAAGAATGGATGAAGAATGTCATAGATCAACCTAGACATAAGAGGTAAATAAGCACAGTTATAAAGCTTGGCATGATAATAATCTGCATACTAAGGAATTTAAGATAGATCAGTCAGTCCTACTATATGATAGCTAGTTTCACGCCTTTCTATTAAAATTGAACATCCACTAGATGGGACCAAATATGATTTACTGTAGCTAAGAATGGTCATCCTAAGGGATTTAAAAGGTACCATTTTTCCTATAAAGGTGAATAAAAGTAGTCTCAAACCCTACCTCTAGTAATCTGTGTGTATATGAAAGCATATGTGCTAAATTGAACTAATTTAGTATAGTATTACTTTTCATTCATGTTATGTGGATTGGATTTGGTTTTTTTTATGTCGTGTGTGGAGCTTAGAAGTATGTGTAAATAAATGGGTATAATTAAATAAAAATAAGGAGACATTGTTCAAGATTGGGTAGGAGTAAACATCAATGTAAAAATGAATGAAATTGGGAGATAATTAAGTCCAATAAAGATACATACTATAGAAATCCTTGATTATGGCTAATGGATAAGTGATGCTTGTAAATAAATAAGCATGTGAGATAAGTGACATAAATCTTAAATCATGAAAAGGAATAATCAATTCAAATATTTAGTTATCAGTACTACCACCATTCCACCATAGTAGGTCCCATCATTCTACCAGGCCAATATAAAAGGGTACCACCTTAGAAAAAATCATGCCAACTCATCAATTCAAATATTTAGCCACCAATGCTTTTTAAAGGAGGATCTCAAGATAGCTCAATGCATTTAAACCAGAGGGATAGAAATGGGTGCATGAAGACCTATATATAGCATGTCTTTTAGGTTGATCTAATGTTTCATACTTAGGCAATTTCAAGAAAATTTGTTCTCATATCTCCAAGTCTCTCACATAACTCTATAATTCTTGTCTTCAACCTAGTTCAGCCATAGAGAATAGGTATTCTAGACGTATGCATATGGATAGTCATAATTCATAAAAATGCTCTCTATCACATAAATATATGATATGGGGATTGAAGAAAACATAATTCAAGATAAATATTCAAATCCATAGGCATATGATTCCATCAAGTCCACTAAAGAAAAATTAGTTGTCAATGAAGTAACCCCAAATGCATAACCCTTAGCACTTGCATAACTGTATAGGCTCTACAACACTGATGTTGAAAGGTTAATTTGGTTGCCTATGTTTGGACACATTAATGATATCATGGGACTCCTATTGGGAAGATACAATGATGGAAAAATCTATTTGTCTATGAACATCATAATTTATGTGAATGAAGTTGTGATGGCAAGGGATATAAGCATGGTAGCATGAGGATGCCTTCTCAATTCTTATAAATCAAAATCCCCATAAATTATACCTAAAATTAAGGAGGCATATACCCAAGAAAATCAAGGAATTCCCTTAGATGGCATCCTATATGAATCAATTTGTATTTTATTAGAGTGCATTACTATGTGGTTTTGGCAAACCAAAAAAAAAACCATGAAGGAGGCCACAAAAAGGGTGATGGATATTGCTTATTTCATGATTCATGAGGAGTAAAAATTTAATTAGTCAAAATTTATTATTTAAGATCTTACAAATAATATTTAAAAATTCATTGTGTCTACGTGATAGACTTTTCAATATTAATTTTTGGTTCTATTGTTTGTGCTTACATAGTGGAAGTCTCTAGAATGTGTAGTACATCTATATGTTGATTACTAGATAGACATCACATTACAAAACCTCATTTGGAAACATAGGAAATCTCATTATCTTGAAAATAAAAAACTATTCAATGCATAGTGGGATGAACTCATGAAGTTGGTGATTAGTAACCCTAGAATCCCACTGCCTATGATGCAATTTTTGGGCCAACATGTGGTGGTCATGAAGCTTTAAAATGGAATTTCTATCCACATTCACAAGTTATTTTCACATTTACCTTTCTTTATTTACATGTATATGTCATAAAAGGAAGTAACATAGTATAAAACTCTATTTTTATGTAGACTAACTCCACTCTAGATAGTCTCACCTGGTATTTCCATTCCTATAAACAATACACAAACCTATGTAATGACATTTTCTCTATTGGACCAAGGGAAGCATAAATATACTATGATTCATGGATCACCTTCTCCTCCAAGAAGGAAGACTTGCAGTTAGAAGACCTAGTTAGATGATCCCCATATTCCATGGTTGTTTTAGAATGTTAGTGGTGAACCATTCAAATTGATGAATATGAAGTTTATCATATTATGCTCATAGACATGACCAGTGATCCATATGAAAAAGAAGAATAAAAATAATTCTTATTTTTTAAAGTGATGTGTACAATCCAAATATGAAAGAAGGTACCCCATATATATGGGTAGAACTCCTTCCTTGCCCACAGTCTATTATTGTTGACACTATGGGTGAGGAAGCCAAAATCTAGAGAATACAAGAATAAATTTTTATAGAAGGTGGATTTGGTGGTTCATCTCAACCCCCACTAGTCAATCCTCTTGTCAAGATTCCACTAACATCTCTCTTATGTAATCATCTCTCTCTAAGGTGATACAAACATACCACTAAGGAAGAAGATGAGGAATTCACAAACACCATCCAATAGCTTGCATAATCTCTAGCATCTTTAAGGGGAAATAACTCATCATTTCATGAGGACTCACCTAGCTTTGGGCATTAGAAGGGACATGTGTCACTAGAAATGATGCATGCGTCCATTGTTATTTATTCTTCATCTCAATTAGATTAACCCCTCATTAATGCTGAATAGGTGATGCTGGATGAATAAATGATTGAATAAATATATTCTATGAAAGAAGAAATGAAATGAGTTTTAGAATTTAAAAAAAATAAAAGAAGAGAAAAAATAGAAGGAAGAAGCAAATAAAAAGGTTTTGGAGGAGCCACATAAAAATAGACCAAAGTGCCACTACCAGTAGTGGGGTCAAAATAACTTGGTGAGTAATGTTAAAAAATAATAGTAACTGTGAAGGAAGTTCCATGACAAAAAATGCAAGGCATTCAAGTGTCACTAGATACCACCATTTGACCAATGCATATTGAAGAAGATGATACATGATATAATAAGCTTGTTAAGGATAAGGAAGTGAAAAAAATGTCACTATTGAGTTAGAAAATAAATAGGCCAAAGATGTATCCAAGTACAAGTATTTTATGTAGGTGGCAAAGACACTACCTGATACTATATAAAAATGCACATAAGAGGAAGCAAAAGTCTTAGAAGAGGTGATAGTACAATCTACACCTATTACTACTTAGCCTCCATCAACCACCACATATACCACAATTCCAAAAATTTTACCAAAGGATCACACCACCCCTCGACATTATGTTGAGGCCACACTAAAATCTCCTACCCAACATCCATATAAGACTCCACATACTACCTATTCCACTTTCTAGTCCCTACCAACATAAGGTACAATCTTGTCAAAACAAGATTCAGCTATGACATTTATATTTTGACATTTATCCCTTATGGATGTTCCTTCCATGCCATCCCATTTCACTATTTTCTCATTCCCCCTAGCTCCCTTATAACACATTATCACCACTAGCTTCACTACTATATTGTAAATTCCTCCACTTACAATTGAAGCATCTTTAGATGTTTCTAAGATTTTATTGGCCAACTAATTATAAGGTGCTTTAACATTTTAGGAGTTTGTTGCATATATTATTTCTTTGGAAAACAAAGTGTCCTAATAATACAAGAATAATTTTGAACTATGGGGTGTGATCAACAACACTGTCACTTTTATTGAAGATGTTTTTCCCGCCCTCTACTCCAAATTTATGGGCCCTAGTTATATGATAGATGGCATGAAACTTCCCAATATACTATCTCAAATTACATAATATTGGTTAAGCATCCAACAAGTCACCAATCTTGAGCTTCAAGGTCAAACCATCAAGGAGGATTCAATTAAATTATGTGAAATCTTAGAGCTTTATCAAGATGACCTCACCACTGTGATTCACTAGGACATGACTATGGCCCATCAGTTGATATAATAGAAAATATAATTAGATGAAATATGGAATGGTTTTTTTCCCTAGTTTAACATTGTGAGTTCTAATGCTACAATGCTTGATCCCTCCATCAATTCTAATGGGTTTGCAATTGTGTTTCAAGCTTCCATACAAGTTCAGACTTTTCATGTACTAGTTTTAGACTTGGTAGACTCAGATTCTATAAAAAAAATTTCAATAATCCAATTGCATCATCAAGTTGATAATCTCACCCATATTCATGTGCATATCTCCATAAAAATGAATACTACTAAATTTGATTTTCTTTCTATAGCTGACATTGATATTTATAAACTATTGTACACCCATATTTCATTATGAGCACTTATACAAAGTGTTCAAGAGTAATTGGTAAAATTTAAGAACTATAATATTGATTTGTTTAAGTTTGATAGTACCATCGTTACATTAGTTGATATACCCTCCATTATTCCTCCAAGTCAACTTCAACAACAGCTATGCCAAAAGAAGAATATTGCTACTAGTTCATCATAGAGTGCTCCATTAGCTTCACAACCACCCCTTGCATTAGCTTAGATAAATTTAGATTAATCATACCCAATTTTGACACAAAAAAACACCAACCAAATTTATTTATCCATATACTATCCATCTAGTTTTTTCACAGAGGGGAATTTTGAAATTCTGCTTTTTAGTTTTATGTTTCATAGGACCACATGGACATGCAAGGATAGGTTGGTTAAAAATCCATAAAGGGAAACCATATTATTTATCTAGTATATTTAAAACCTATAAAAGGTGGTATATTGGTTTTCTACTTAGTTAAAAACCCATGAGGGCAGTTAAATAGTGCATAATGGGTGAAAAATTACAAATGAAACCTTGAATGATCTATGATTCATATGCACCCTACCTATATTTTGTTCTATGGAATCCAATATATTTTTGATATTTTATCAGGATGAGATAAAATTTTAAGTCTAATAAAGTGTTATTTGTGGAATGTGCACACTAGCTACTCAAAAATATGAATGTGCCACATAGACAAGGACCATGTCTTCTTTTTAGTTATCAGTTATTTTAAATTTTTTTTTATAATGATATTATATTTTTAGTTGGGATCATGCAAAAAGATTATTTAATAAAAAAATACAAGATGACATTCCTGAACACTAAGTATAAATTTCATGGTTAAAATAATATAGTTTTCAAAATTATATATTCCTACGGGTTATAGTAGAATGGATTGGATAATATTGTATGATGACCTTTTGATTAAGTTTCCTATGAATGCATGAAGGATTGTGTATAAACTTTGGATATATATTATGGAAGTGTAATGATTACCTTAATAGTATAAATATTTTTAAGTAATATTCAATAATTAATGATTAATATTATGGTTATGTGTTATATATTATAGTTTATATCATTTGTGAGCCGGTTTATTTTACAATATTAATTGTCATGAAAGGGGTTTGTCTTAATGTAATGTAATTTTATTGCTATGATATTGGGTGTTATTACATAAGATATATATGTAATGATATCATTTTTTGTGATACCCTACGATTTACTTCTAATAGTTAGAAGACATATTATGTTAGTTGATCACTAAGAGGTCTTTCCTCTACGAGCTGACATATGTGTATTCAAACTTGAGTATTTTAATTATGTATATTTATAAGTAGACCTCCATAATATTTCCTAATATTTTTATAAACATATATGATATTATTATAAAAATGAATACCTTTCAATGATTTTTCCTTTCTTGCAAGTTCTTCCCCTAAATAAAAAGAATTATCCCTGTAATTAACATGTTTTGTTAAACACAAGAACTTTTGTTAATAGGAATACACTAAAAAAATTATTTGGGAAGTAGGATGTCATGAGAGGTCATGAACTGGAGAATGAGTTATTTAGTTTGAGCCCAGGTAGCTTTGACATACTACAATATTTGTTCACTAAGTTTAAATATCTAAAGTTACAGTTAAAATAATGTGGAATAGATAAGAAAGATGATCAACATAGTTTGCCTATTCTTTCCAAATTGAGTCCAAATCACTCTATGTTTGTCTCAACTTTCCATACCATAAAAATTTCCCTTGGAATAACATGAAAGATGCCTTCTTTAGATACATTTTTTTCAAATTGACTAGGGAAAAAGATAAGTTGATATATGTGGGCATAGTGAAGTCCTCAAATCCTCAATGCCTATTTGTTAGGAATGATAAAGGAAAAGATTCGAACAACAAAGAGAAGAAACATAATAAAAAGGATTGAGAAAAGTATCAAAAACCTGTCATCTCAAAATCAACCAATAAGACCTCTTCTTCCATTGTCACCTTGGTCTATGCATGCAGTTTTAGTTTACTCGAGATTTAATATATGTCATAGGGTTGCATTATGATATTATATTGGTAGTGAAAGTGGTCGATCATTAGAATCAATTGTATATCATCTCACACTTTTTCCCTAACTCTCCTTCAAATTCTTCTTCATTGGACTCACTTAGACTTGATGGCATTTCTGAGCATCAGCTCATATCTGATATTGAGAACTCTTCATCTAGCACAAATGACTAAAATAGTGATGGGGACACATTTCCACCATGTCATTATCACCTTGTAGATATTGAGGAGTTATTTATTGATTCAAATACTTCTAGTCCACTTTGAACATTGAAAGTAGTAGGTATATTGATTTAGGAGTCATCAAACATTAGGTAGTCTATTAAATATAAGAGTTTTGATGTTTTCACAGTCCATATGAATGAGTAAGATGATTTCTAGGTGTAACTATCTACGTATTCTTTTTTTTGATGTTTTTCATATCACTCTTTGTGATTCATCCTTAGGAATTACACAAGAAAATAATTAGAAATATAGACCCAATATCCTTTTTAAATATTTTCAAGGTGTTATGAGCTATTGAATGGGAAGAAAAGAAGTAAATGTATATGAACATTGTAAGATAAATGATCCAAAAAGTGTTAAAAATAGCACACCTATGGTTTGCATATGGGAAGAGTGGATATGACAAATTATATGCTAAAAATTAAAGTGAAAAAAGAGAATAAGTTAAAATCTTTTAAGATGAGATATATAAGACAAAAAAAAGGATACTTAAGTAAAAAACTTTGGTTCATATTATAACGATAGAGTGCACACGGGGAAGCCATATTACCTTAACTGGTAACCTTTTTAATTTTGTTAATGATCAATCTCCATGCTGGGTTAAGTTTTATCCCATGATCTCGATTTAAACTTTGAGAGTGCTTGTGAATCTGTATTGACTCCCTTAACTTTTTTTTATATTGAAGATTAATTACTAATATATGCATCAAAGATGCCAAAAAATTACAAAGTTTCTAGTAGAAATAAAATTAGTTGTGGGGCATCCCCATCAACAAACATAATAATCAATAATTCAATATAAAAATGGCTCCAAACAAGTAGCCTAGAAAATAAAAACCAAAGTATCAGTAAAAGTATAAAATCAAAAGGTAGCCATCAAATATAGGACACTGCAAAGGTGGTAGGTTCAATCATATGGGTCTTTTTCCCTACTCGAAGCAATGCCTTTGCCTTTGCATCTATTAGCTGAGTTAGGTCCCTAAAAAGAGAGTTTACCATAATAGGTCCCAACTACATTTGTCTTGAGGCTAATTTAGTAGGATAGTGGTCGACTTTATCCAACAATATTTTCACATTATTCTACTTCACATACTTTAGGATGTCCTCAATTTTCACTGAGCCTCCACTTTCAATCAGCCTCTCCAACTTGTTAGAAAAAGTGTTGATGTTATCATCTATCTTCTTACATACTTCCTCTTACATGCCCTATTATGTGTATTTAGATCAAGTCCCCTAGGTGTATGCCCTATCATTGCATTCTCATAACCCACTTTAGGGAATAGGTTCAGGTCAAATGGAGTAAAAGTTTATTTGGATTCTATGATAATACAAATACCATGCTCCTCATTATGCATATCCTAGAACATAATGTCATTCATAGCCAACTAGCCACCGAGTCCATTTTGATCAAATTAAAATGGAGTGATCCATTCCTATACCAGATTGTTAGCCTATCAAATTATGCATCTTTAATATAATCCCATTCAAAATCTAAAATTATAACTTTTACTGCCATTTGGTGACACAAAACATAGTCAAGATGGGGGCTCAATCTAGGGTATCCCCTTGAATCAAGCAATAAGTCTGAGGTAACCTTGAGGAGACCTATCTTGAGGAAATACTTGAGCTGGTCCTAAGGTAATTTTAACTAGAAGAATATTTTCAAGGATAAAAAATGAAGGATGAATTCAATTATGAAGTCAGTAAGCACTCTAGCCTTCCATTGTAAAACCTCCAGGTTCCTTTGCTTCCATAAAAACCATGAAATTTTAGTAGAGAATACAAGACAAAATTTAGGAAAAAGGGGTGGACTTTAATATTAGGACATGCATAACCAAATTCAATGTTCAACCATCTAATCTCACAATTGAAAACCATATTCCAAGATTTAATACAATAATGCCATAACTTAGTAGCATAAGGGTAAGATAAGAAAACATGCTCAAGCATTTCAATTTCACTAAAAAAAGAATATAAAGGATTAACAAGACCATAATTGCTAAAAAAAAAAACCAACATCTAGCTTCTTATACGTTAGTAACCAGTGAATTTAAGATTTCTTGGGTTCAAGATAAGAGGCCCAAATCACATCAAACTTGAAAGACCATGCATGCATATGATCAAGCATAGACTAGACACAATTGAGGGTGAGGTAAGGGACATTAGATAAGGAGAGTTTCTTGTAAAGCATTTGAGAAGTATAATCAAGTAGAGGCATGCCTTTTTTCCACTTCACACTGTCTTAGAATTCACCCTCTTCTTCCATGAACACCATATTATTTCTCCCATTAAGAGTTGTTTGGATCAAGGTCAAATTTATTCATTAAGAGTTAGGGAATTTAAATATATATTTGAGCTTTGACCAAGAGGCCCATCTTGCATGGAAATAGAGATCCTTATATCTCCTTAATCCCTTAATTTACTAATCAAAGGTAGAAAATCCTTTGGTGAAGGCCAATGGAGTCCTATTGACATTTAAATTCCACCATAATAATATATATCTCTAACATGATGTCATAAACTTGTTGAAGACCTATTTAGCAACAATGAAGGGCTTGATCCATATGGAGATAAATATGGGTGAGCCAACAACTTTGACCATGAAGGGCCCTATGAGAAGATCAACAATGTTCAACCCATTCTAGTTTGGCTTTCCTTTAGGAGATCCTCTCAAAATATTATTTCTAACTAGGAGTTTATAGGGATCATTTCTAATGGAGGCTTTGATTATCCACTTAATTACTGGAGTTATTCCATATAACCAAAGGTCCTTTAGCCCTAGTCCACCAATATTTTTTAGTTTTGAGAAAAATTACCATGAAATTGCATGTTTTTTCTTTCCCCCTTTCCCATCTAACCATAAGAAATATCTTATGATTCTGTAGAGCATGTTGATTTGAGTTTTGCCAAAGATCTAATAGGAGGCATATTATATAATGTATGACGAGATAACTTTCTAGTAGACTTGAATCTTTCCTAGTAAAGACAATAGACAACCTTTCCATTTTACAATTTTATTATTTATTTTATAAAAAATCATTCCCACATACTTTTGAATGAGGGTTTTAGGGAAAAAATAATACCCAAGTATATAACCATCTCATCTAGTCCTTTTCAAGTCCAACCAAAAGTTGCCAACTAGTTAAGAGGTTGCTCATGCCAGCCTAGTATGTGATATTTATTGACCCTCTTAACTCGCGTTTTTGATAATGGTTTTATAACACAATAACCTTAATTTTATCAATGCAAATAGAATGATTGGTTTTATGGGAATGTTCTACTAGATCTAGATTTTCTAACTTCTCTAGTCAGATGTATGTTGTATGTTATTTCATCTTTGTTTGGATGGATTTACCTATTTCTCCAATGTAGGTAATGCCACAAGAGTACTCTATTTTTTAAACTCCACTTCTTAAACATGAAGGCAAATTACCTTTCTTTGATGTACTTATCTCATAAAGAAGATGGTTTCCTAGTACACAAATTTTATCATAAAGTACACACATAGACCTTTATTTGTATGTTACTTCTCATCATCATCCTACCCAAAAAGTAGGAATATTGAAAAATATTGCCACTAGGGCTTTCAAGGTCTATGATGACAATAACTTGAAACAATAATTAAACCATATTAAATATGTTTTAAGAAAAATGGGTACAAAGGCAAGAAAATATTGAGAGCTTTCAAACAAGCTAGAGTCAGGCATACCAAACAACATAATATTATCACCTCCAAAGTAGAACAAATAGCCTTTCTTCCATACATTGAAGGGATTTCCATTAAGATTTATTGCATCTTAAAATTCCATAACATATCCACCACCTTTATACCTATGAACAAACTTAGGCAATCATTAAAATTAGTTAAAGACCATATTGAAACTTTGTCAAGAAGTGGAGTTTACAAAATAGAGTGATCTTGTGGCATTCCCTATATTGGAGAAATAGGTAGATCCATCGAAACAAGTATAAAATAACATGAAACAAACATTGGACTAGAGAAGTTGGAAAAATCAGCTCTAGCAAATCATTCCCACAAAAAAATGGTTCTTGCAGTATAAAACCATTATAAAAAATGCAAGTTAAGGGAGTCAATAGAGATTGGCAGGCACTCTCTAAGTTTAAATTGATATGATGGGATAGGTATTAACCTAGTGTGGAGACTGACCATTAAAAAATAAAAAAATGTTGCCACTTAATATAATAGGGCTTCCTCACATGCACTATCTCTATTATTATAATTTGAACCAATATTTTTTTACTTATGTATCTTTTTTGTTTGTCTTATATATCTCATCTTAAAAGTTTTTAACCTATTCTCTTTTTTCACTTTAATTTTTAGCACAGAATTTGTCTAGACGACTCTCCCCCTACACAGACCATAGGTGTGCCATTTTTTGACACTTTTTGGACTATTTCTCCTGTAATGTTCATATGAATTTACTTCCTTTCTTCCCATTCAATACATTGTATTACCTTGAAAATATTTTAAAAATATGTTGGGTCTACAGTTCTAATTATTTTATTGTGTAATTCCTGAGGATGAATCATAGAGAATGATTCAAAATGCA
Source organism: Torreya grandis (assembly GCA_037957365.1). Lineage (NCBI taxonomy): Eukaryota > Viridiplantae > Streptophyta > Pinopsida > Cupressales > Taxaceae > Torreya > Torreya grandis. The sequence continues at coordinate 71,517 of JARHVA010010710.1, read as the reverse complement.
TCAATAAAAAAAATATTTACATAATTTCACCTAAAAATTATCTTACTCAGTCTATTACATAGTTATAGGGCATTCCACATTCTTTTTTCACCTCTATTTATGATGTACCATCACTTTACAAATTAGTTGGCCCACCTACTATACATGAGGAGAAAGTTTCCTTGTATAGATACCACAACTTGGTTGGATATTCATTAGGAACTTGGCAAACACATTCACTATTCTAGGATGATCCACTCTTTACCTCATCTACTTCTAATCCGCAGTCACTCTATAAAGCTCCTTTGTAGGATATAGGGTGGTTATAAGTAGTTGTATCTTCTAGTGGGGATTTTTAGTCCTCTCTTCTTCTTTGTCTTTTTTGGTGGTGGGGGGAGTTTTTTCCTATGGATTTTCTCCTTTTTACCACTTTATGAGAGTTGCTTTATATATGGTTACCTCATTAATTATTGTTTTCAGGATCCATTTCTTTTATACACCTAAGCTATGCTTACAAAGGTGTGGGTACTAGTGTAGGGTATTTATTTTCCTTTTATGGTTTATTCCTACACTCATGTTTATTCCTACAATTGAGTTATATTTCTTATGTGTATTTTGACATAGGGATTTACCCTTGTCCATTATCATTGGCTAGTGGATATTACTCTTTGATTGGTCATTTAAGAATAAGGAGTTACATGCCTATTCTAGGCTCTTTGTGGAGGAATTACACATTTTACTCTCCTATTTTTACATCTTGGATGGTGAGCTATTGATATGGAGTGTTTTGGATGATTTGTTTGTGTTTTGTAAGATATTATGCTCTTTTAGAAACTCTATGTAATTGCTTATCTTTTGTTTATGAATTGGTGTTTACATTTGATCCAAATGTCTTGGTGGTCACTCCATAATGATATCATACCTACAAGATAGTATATGTATGTTTGATTTTTATACCATGATAAAGATACCGCTAAGATATCTAGATCAAATACAAGCATGAGTTCATGAATAAAAGACAAGAAATTGCATAGAGTTGTTGAAAGAGCATAAAACCATAAAATGACAATATTTAAAAAAACATATGGATAAATCATACAACACACTCCATATCAATATCTCACTATCTAATATGTACATGTACAAGATTAAAATGTGTAACACCACCATAAAGGGCCTAGAATAAGCATGAAACTCATAATTCTAAAATAATATATCAAAGAGTAACATCCACTAGTTAATAATAATGGACAATCATAACTCCCTATGCTAAAGTACACCTAAGCAAGCTAATTAAAATGTAGGAATAAACCATAAAATAAAAATAAATACCTTACACTAACACCCCTTGTAAGCATACCTTGAGTGGGTAGAATAAATTGGTCCTAAAAATAAGGACTAATGAGGTACCCATGTACAAATCAATTCTCATAAAGTGGATAAAAATAGAAAACCCATAGGAAGCGCCCCACCCCCACTTCCCCCCCCCCCCCCCCACACCCCATAAAAAAAAAAAAAGAAAAAAGAAAAGAGAGGATTAAAACTCCTCATTAAAATGTACAACTTCTTGTAACCACCCTATATACTACAACATCACACATAAAAAAACTTTCGAGTAGGGATAGCGGCCTAAGTGAAAACTTGGAATAAAAACTCACTTAAATAAAACTATTAGGTTTTAGACACTAACATTTTTTATTATCATGTAGACTTGGATGATTCTATCCTAGGACATTCAAAGACTCAATTCCTCATCCAAAAAACGTATAATCTAGTTTATAACAATTTATGTCATCTAAATTCACTCTCAAACCTATAGATTATAGTAAAACATTAAGTATATTATTCCCTTAAGTCTCTTATATTTATAGAAAGTGAAATTGACAAATTTGGTTTTTCCTTATACATTTATATTCATGATTACTATTATATATAACACAATTTTAATTATTTCAAAATTATATCTTATTAAGTTCACACATATTAAAAATAAGGTCAAACACCTACCTAATTATTTTCACCTCCTATGTGTATTAGATATGTCTAATTTACTATATTTACTATAGTTATCATAGATTTTTCTCATGCCATTATTTTACAAGATTGACATAGTTTTTAAATAATTTTTCACCCTTTCTATAAAACACAAGTATATATGTTAGTCATTTAATGCTAATATATTTGGTTTCATTGGTCACATATATGTGTGTATTTCCCAAGGATATTTGCCTAAATCTTAGGAATGAGTGGAAATTAAGGAGCAGGTATGCCTTTGGAAAATAATGTTTTTATTCAATAATTTATTTTAATAAGTATTTATTCATTATTATTCTTAACAATAGCTTGTAAACATCAGGTTAGAGTAGGTGATAGTATATACTATATTGATAGAGTGTAATAAGTGAAGAGGAACATTTATGTTTTATTAATGCATGGTTGTAGTCAATAGGGGAAAAATACATCAAGAGGATTCAATATTCATCAATGTGTTGAACATAGTCCTCTACTGGACCATCACCCAGGAATGGATTAAGGAAAGCATCATAGCCCAAACTTAAGCATGATAAGTTGAAGAAGTGTTGTGATATAAAACTTTTATTCAAGTGTAGAAGGAAATATGTAGATACTTATGACTTAAATGGGATGAAGTTCAAAGGTGAGAGATATAAGATAGCTCATACTTAATGTTGGGAAATTGGTAAAATTCATGTTGATTAAAAGTCTTTTTAGTCATAATGGAATAATGTAGAATTTGAATTTTACCTTTTTATAGATGTTTATAAGTCTATATAGAATTGAAAAAATAAGTGACATCCACAAATACCAAAACCTACAAAAGATTCAAAATAATATATTGGATAAAATGATAGAATACAAACACATTAACCTATATAAGACCTACTTAGTGGAAGATCCACCTATGACTATGGTGGAGATATGTGTCTTTTTTATTTTTAATTAATTAAAATTAAAGTTTAATATTTATATAAGGGTTATTTAATGTTGAATTTCTATGAAAAATTGGGTGATTGAAGGGGTAAAAGTACATCAAACAAATATTAATGTAAGAGAGGTTGGTGGGGATAAAAACACATGAATGCAAAAAAAAGTAGTAAATATTGTTGTGGATAATAATGAAAATAAAGTTGGTGTAAATGATGATTATTTCAATGTAAATGATGACCATAATCTATAATTAAGTCTAATCGTGGAAAATTTTATTATGGTGTACATTAAGAGGAGGAATGTAGCAAGGTTGATGACAATGAACCAACCCATAGTGATAGTGGATAAGAATTGTGGCATGAATATGATTATGATAATATGTCAAAACTTATAATTTTTAATCTATGTTTTCCAAATTTGCATGATAAAAAAAGTTAATCAATAATTAAATTTATTAATAAATTTATATAACTTCATTATCTCCATGTGACACAAAAATAATTAATTTGAGTAAAATGATATGATTGATATGGATTAAAAGTCAAGAGATGTTTCTCATGGAAAAAGTGTTGTTGATATTGGGGAAACTTAGGTATTCACTTATAGATATGAATAAATTATAAGTGGATTTTATCATACACACATAAGATAATGATGGTGACATGGGAATTATTTTAAGCCCCTTCAAGGTGTTTAAAAAAATGGATAATATTACCTCATTAAATAATAATAACTCTCCCAAATAAGATTTTTATCCACCAAGGTTATACTAGTTGTATGATCCTTACCTATTAATGTATATCCTTCAAAAAGTTAAACTATAAATGAAATACATAATTTTTAAGGTAATAATAAAATATTATATTTGTGTATTAGAAACCATGGACACTTGTGCAAAAAAGGCAGTGGAAATTGAAAGGATCAATGAGAAGAAGAATAAAAATGACAAGGCAATATCAACGTAAGATATCAATGAGGTGAGCATTAATGGAGCATATTATTGTAAATTTGTATTTTAGTAATATCTTGGATGAATATTGGTTTGTTTTTTATTTCTTAAAACTACATATTTTACTTAATTGTAAGTCCTTTATGATTGGAATGAATTATTATTTTTAAAGTGTTTTCATTACACATTTCATAATGTATTCAATCCAAAATCATAATTACTATGTAAGCACCCATTGATGTAGGAACATCCTTAGTGCAGAGAAATATTGCATCAACCAAAAAGATAGCAGTAGTTGGTTCAATAAAATTTATACATTTTAGTTAATCATGTGCATGTTTTAGGAGTCCATGGAATACTATTTTAGAGTTTAAAAAATCATACAAAGAATCTTGGGGACATTATATAGGGTTAATGGTGGAATACTGAATACCATATAAATTAGTAAGATAAGGGATTTATCCATTATTATCGTACTCAATTTATTTGGATGTTCATATACAAAGACATATTTTATGCAAAGTGGAAATAATAAGGAGGTTATTCTTGGTCACATGTCCCACTTAAAATTATACTTGATTAAATAAGTTGGGACATGTTTCATTATATTGTATCTTTTTAGGATGAGTTAAGCTATAGGTGAACCTAGATATATTCAAAGTGAAAAGTGTGGGAATGCAAAAATAGACAAATGTCAAGATAGTGGGGTTTTAGAGGAGAATTATGAACATGAATAGAATATAAGTAAATAAATGATATCTATTAGTATAATGATGATAAATCATGTTTTTTTATCATTAATTTGAAGGTTAAGGTGTAATATTCATAAGGCAATGTGAATACAATGTGGACCATTGATATGAAGAGGTGATATCTAGATTGTTGATTGCAAAATTTGGGATGAAATCCAAAATATAAAAGGGAAACAATGATTCAATTTGAATCATTGACATCATAATATAAAATCCTATTCATATATCATTATATCTAAAGACATTGGGCTTAAATATTTTTTGATACTTAAATCAATGCTAGATGTTGATTTTGGGAGATTAGATCAATTTTTTTGATTGGAGGAATAGAACTTGAACCCAAAGATAAAAAAATAGTCTCAATTCAACTTTGGTCATTGATTAGGTAATTAATTTCATATATGTTTATTTTCATGACATAAATCAACATATAAATTAGTTTTTTGTGCATCAACATACAGATTTAATATAAAGAGGCTAGATCCTGGTCATCCATTGGCCAATTGGAGGTATATATTTTTATAATGGGTATAATAATAATTCAATACCAACACTTATTTGGAAAGGATTAATCATGACCATCCATCAGTACATTAGAGGTCATTGAGAAAGAGTAAATGTTAGTCCACAAATCAATAATGGACATTGACCTTGTGTCATTTAAATATGCCATTCCATCCCAAATTCAAAATAATAGACACATGAAATAAGGGGACTAAGAAAAAATTTGGGACATTTATTTTAAAATATTTAATCCCAAGCTTATATTGGTTGATCAAGAGAAAAAAGGTAAAAATGGGAAAGAAACCTCCACATCAACACAATTTGTTTACTTCCGAGATAAGATCTCAATTTCCATTAGGGGTTCAATAGTCTAGGAAAAAATTTAATGCCCAACATCAAAATTATGATGATAATTTATTTCTAATTTTAAATTTTAAATCATTAATATTTAATGGAACTTGTACAGTGTCTCTAAATGTGAATCATTTTTTGTTGCAAAAATAATTGAGTCTCCATATGAAAGTAGTTAAAAATGAAGTTTAATGTGGAATTTGAGTGTTAAAAGCTGATAAAAAAAAAGTATGTAGTAATTTGATATCTCAAATACCTTACCTTAATGAGAATATATTACTCAATAAAGATGAAATGAATAGGAAACCAAATCTTTAATTGTGTTTCATGAATATTAAAAAGTGAGAGGATTGATTGGGAATTTTTTTAATGCAACTATGGATCAAAGTCTAGGTTTTATTTCTTTGAGTTTATTTTTTGCATATTCAAGGTAGAATGGATACTTGGTCCAAGTTCATGATGTGATCATGTTTTGGTATGGTTAATGTGTGTGTGTTTTTGATGAAAAAATAAATTATATTATGTGTGCAATATTTATTACACTGCCATTTGAGTTCAATAAATTTTCAAATTTGCCTTCAAATGTGAATGTGTTACATGTAAGAGTGTGTCAATGAGAGAGTATTGATTTTAGAATATAAGTAAAAGGTTTTACTTAATTTAGTCCCTATCCTTGATTTCATCAAATATAATCAACTCCTAGTTATAACTTTGGGTTGAATGGGAGAGAATGTAGACATCTTCCAACAAGGAAATTGGGGTGAATATTTTATGGTTCTTTCCCCTTCTAATTTTTTTAAAAATGGTGTATTTAATGATTCAAAAGGTGTCACTACAATAAAAAAATTAATTCAAAAAAATCCAATTGGATAAATCATTGAATTGTTAGGTCTCTTGGGTCACTTACATAGTATTGCTAACCATTTCCCATTCTCCTATTTCATAAATTATAATAATTTTTTAGTAATTAAACATTAAATTTTTGACAATTACTCAAATACTTTCCAATTAATTAAATGCTAAAGTTGTCATAGTTGAAATTATTCCACTATGGGAAAAGTAGTTAGATGGAAAGAGTGAAAAACGTGTTGAATATTATACATTATACATAGGTGGTTAAAAAATTAGGGTAATTATATACTATGTTAGTGGTGGATAGAAGATAAAATAGTGGTTATCCATCTTGTATATGTTAGTAAACATCAGAGGGTTGAGAGATAATTAGATGCTTATTCTCTATCAAACAATTGGTTGTTATATAAAAAGTAAGGGATAAATTGGCATAGAATGAATAGTGCATTCAATCAAAGAAGGTGGTGGATAGAAGGTTCAATAGTAGTACAATGAATGTTATATATATATTATAGGTGGTTAAATAATAGGTGTTGATGAGAGAGAATTTATAGCCTACTTAGGATTAAAATAAAAATAATTTGTAATAGAGGGTTAATTTTGAAGAGTGAGGAAAATAAGACTTCCATAAATGGCAATAGGCGAATGGAGTTTCCAAGTTAAAAACCAAGATCTATTTATGTTGTATAGAGTGAAAGAGGATTTGAATAGCCCTTAGATGATGAATAGAAGACGATAAAAAAGTAAGCAACCCAATTAGTTGGCTGAAAATTTGTAGTGTATTCAATATGATCCAAAGTGGAACTAAGGAAAATAGGAGGAAGGGTAAATCCATATTTCCCATGTCAAATATTGAGTCGAATAATGATGTTGACAAGTTGTAAGCAATGCTATACATCCTAATTAGAAATAAATTAATAACCAAATTTGTAAGCTATAACAAGAAATGATAGAAATAATTGATAAATGGAGAAGAAGAATTAAAAAACTCAAAATGAAACTGTAAAATGTATAATTTTATTCCAAAATGACCCAATTTCACCTTCTACACATAATTGCATATAAAGGCTCTTCATCTTCTTTCTCAAATATTCTTTTCCAATGACTCTTTGAATCCCTGACATCTCATATATCTATTTTCTCTTTTATTACAATTAATAAAAAAGTCCATTTACCCTTGCTAACATTCAACCATACTTAAATAGGTGTCTCATCCTAAGACACATAAAGGCCCTAAAAATTCAAGTTTTTACATATGTTCTCCCTTAAAAATGAATTTGAGGTAACTAAAATACTCCTATTCCTACTCTCCATGGCCTCTAGTTGGAGTCCCTACTTTTCTATAACTAACTAGTCTCAACCACAATTATTGAACTTACTCTACTAGAATTTAGCTAGTCTCAACCATAAATTCTAGACCTCTTCTTTGTTTCTATTTTAAATACTTAATACAACCTCAGATACATTATTAATTTTAATAAATCATAAATATATTTCCTTTATTTTGGACTTCTTCAATATGAAACTTTGCAGAAATAAATACATGTAACCATCACCTTTGCTTACATGGGGGACTTCAACAAGTGATTCCTATGCTTCAATACCTCCATGTCTATTCAATAAAAATTGTAAGATACAATGATTTATTAAATGTAATCATAGTACTTATGTCTTATGCTTGCCTAAATCAATTAGTTCTCATAATTGTTTCCAAAAACCAATACTATTATTAGCTTCTTTTAAAATAGAGGAAAGACTATTTTATCACCATTTATTATAACATTGGGATACCATTGAATCATCTTAAAATGTGACTTATTCCTACATAGGATTTTTAGCATGTAAACCAAGATTTAGATATGACCTTGTGCATTTATTTCTCCAACTAAACCACCGATTTTGGTAACATTAGTTGGTTTTTAGTTTGCATATTTCTACTTTACTCAAGAAATGATTCCTTATGCATCTTTCACCATAAAATGTATCACTCTCCTATTATTTTTTCACTTGTAACACCCACACATACATCCCCTTCAAAAATCACCATTCTTTATACCTTGCCCTCAAATATCCTAGTTTATTCATTGGTTATAGCATGTCACTACAAACATGACCACCATCACTAGAATCTAAAAATCCATTCAAAATAATATGGAAATACTATTTTAATCCTGGTTCATGTTTGTATGCTATTTAAAAATAACTTACTTGATTAATTTGGGTGAGTAACCCTTAGAGGATGATGAAAGATGATAAAAATGTAAGCAACCCAATTAGCTAGATGAAAATTTGTAGTGAGTGTAATATGACCCAAAATAGAACTAAGGAAAATAAGAGGAAGGGTAAATCCATACTTCCCATGTCAAAAATTGAGATGAATAATGGTGTTGAGAGGTTGTAATCCATGGTATACATCCTAGAGGATAAAATTGCAGCAACAATGGATTTTTAATAAGAATAATAAGAAGAAGACCTTCTATTAGAAGCAGATAAAGATGCAAATATAACATACCTAGGGAAGGGGAAGGTTTATATGACTTTTTAAAAATAGGATTAAGCTTATGAGTATTTATTAAATGAAGAAAATGGAATCATGTTGAATCAAGGGATTTAAAATGAAGATAATATGGTAATATGGAGTGATATCAATGACAAAACAACAAAAATATGTCTCTTAAAATATATTAAGGTGAATGTGGGGGAAGTGAAAGTTGTTGAACAAGGAATCACATATGTGGGAGAAATATACATAGGAGTTGAAAGATACACACTTTTGAGTGACGAGTTGAATAAAAGGAAGGGAAAAAAGGATGTAAAATTATTTGTACATGTCATGTATTTGATGCCAAAGAATATGAAAAAGGTTGTAGAAATAAAATTGAAACCAATGAGAATAAAATGGAGAGAAAAATAAAATAAAAAATGCTTAGATTTTGTTGTTAAGATAAACTCCTTGCGATTCTCTCATCAATTTTTTGATTGGTTAGCATGTCTCACTAAAATTTTGGATGAAATTCCTATAAAAAATAACAAATACATGAAATATTCATGCTTTAAATGTGTTCCTTGGCAATTACCACTCATACATGGTGTGAACTTTCTTTGGTTACATCTTCAAACCTTCTTAGGATACCATAAAATACAATTACATGTACTAATTATTCATAAAGCTAAATTTATTCACATTCATAAAAAAACTATCTTCATTCATTTGATACAATACATTCCTCAACTGCATTAAGTGTTCCTCATTCATTCTGATGAACACTAAAATGTCATCCAATTACACAATGAAATATATACCTAAAAAAAATCCTTCGTCACTTTTTTTATGATTCTCATTATGGTTCTTAGTGCTATTTTTTCCAAAGTGGCATGACCAATCATTTATTCACTCTTCCCTTTGTCTTAAATGTAGTTTTCTTGTCATCATCTTATTTGATTCTATTATGGTGATATACACTCTCATGTCTAACTTTATGAATTACTACACTCCATTTAGGAAATTGATCAAGTCATCAATGCACAAAAATGGAAATTTGTACTTGATCATTGTCTTGTTAATAACTCTTTATTATTTTCACATGTGCCACTCTCATCCCCTATTTTATGTTACTATTATAGGTACTATATATGACTTGAACTCTCTATAATCATCCCTCTATCTATAAATTATTACATTGGTAATTATATATCGTCGTTCTCCTTAGGCTTCAATCTATAAGTTGACTTTTTTAGAAAACTTGATCTAGGTATAAAATACATATGATGAATGATACTTGGAATCGATGGTACCCCATATTATAGGTCACTCAAAATAGTATCTATGAACTCATCTAAATACTCCTTTAATTTATGTAGAAGTGATTCCTTCTCCTTTATGCCTACATGCTCATCTTGCATTGGCTTGGGAATGAGAAAATAACATGCCTTAGATAATTTTATACTCCCTCAATGAATTAATTTATTGAAACCATCAATATGCACATACAAAAAATAGTTTCACACATCTTCTTTGTCTTCCAATGGACTCAATGTAAAATAATTTCCATCATTATACAAGTAATATATATTTGTTATTCCATCATGTACAAATTTCCTTTCAAAATTCAAAGTTATTCCTAAAATTACATGACAGACATCTATCAACATCATGCCACACCAAACTTCATCTCTTTATGTGGTTATTTTAAATTTCACAAGGTACTAATCTACACCAAAATCTAATGCCCATTTTATAGACATAACACTTTATTAGGGTTTGGATGTGCTACCTTATTTAAACCCAAGTTTCCTACCATATCACACTAGACCAAATTATCCATGTTATCACTATCTACAATCATTTTTAAACATTTGCCTCCCATTTTAAAACCTATTCAGAAGAGGCTCTTCCTTTGTGTTGATTCACTATTCTCATTGGCTAGATTTAAAAATACTCTATTCATCATGAAATTTTATATATGCTCCAACTCTTCATAATACTAAGTTGATCTAATTCACTCTTCATATCCATGCATGATGTGTGAACTAACTTTTGATCTTCTGCTACCTTCCCATTTTTTTTGAGGTCATTTATATGCAATATGTTTAGGTTTTCCACATAAAAATCACATTCTTGGGAATCCTCTTACCCTTACTCAACCAAATATTTTGTTCCCTTTGTATAGGTAAGATGAAATTCCTCCAATATATCCATGTTTTTCATCATATATATCTCCTCACTTGTATGTGTGTGTGTTACCACGTATATAATTTCTTACTTCTCAACTCTGCTATTTTCTTTCAACCTTGTTAGCATGTAAACCTTCCATTTATTTATGTGTTACATTGTTTTATATGCATAACCTTCTCCTGGACCTTCAACACAAACTAATAAGCTTCCTCCACAACTTTGATCCAAACCATACTTATCTCTTATTTGATGTCAAATCTTAATCCATCCAAATATCTTATGACATTCTCTTGGTCAATGTTAATATGTCTAGACTTGATATTAATTTTATAAAATTATTTTGTGTACTCCTTGAAACTTATCTCCTTTTATCTTAAATTCTAAAAAAATTTAAACAAGTTTATCTAGTAATCACCAAGTAGGAATTTATTACCTTTCATATTAGAGTCCATTCTATCTCATTTGGTTATCTTCTTCATTCTTCTTCTTATTATTTCATTTTAAACCTTCTTCCACTATAGTGTTGCATGACCATTTAATTTTATTCACATGACATTTAGACATTATTTACCATTAATATCATCAAACTCAAAATACTCCTCAATATGAATGACCCATTCAATAAAATATTCAAGATTCAATATTGCTAAAAAAATGGAAATCTACCTTTGTGACTTGACCTATTTTTGAGATAAGTCTCAGGAGTCTACCTTCACCCAAATCCATATGGACTTCATCATATTTATCATCTCCATTACCTTTTTTGTGTTATTTCTATTTTCATCATCATTCTATTCATCTCTAGGTGTGAAACATAACCTTTTATCTTCATCCAAATTATCTAGATGCATTTGCATAACTCCTAATATGTCCAAGATTTCATCAAGTCTCTTAATTACATTGGCTTCTATTGTGCCTCCTCTTACAATAAATCTTTTGGGAAACATATTGATTTTATGGGCATGAATCTTATTACTTCATTATCCTCACTATCCACATGCCAACAATTTTAAAACCTTAGTCTGATATCACAAATGTTATGGTCACTAGGATTATCAATGCTTATTCTAATACCATATGTATTATAAAAAACTTATTCTAATATAACATGGATTTTATCATATTTTAATCTACACTAAAGGCTACAAAAACCTTATACTAAATAGATCTTTATCCTCCGATATAATATCTTTCTCTAAATAATATAATCCTTCTGAATGCTTTCCCAACATATATTTATATAGGTTCCTCCAAATCCTTCATATCAAGAGAGATTCATGTAAGCTCTCTCAAGTCACCCTATGTCTTTAAAGGTTGATATATACCCATATAAATATGGATACGAAACACATGTTCTTTGAATTCATCTCTAAGAATATTAAAATAAAATATCCATTCCAAGAACTTTAGATTCAACCTCCTCAAAACTATTATTTTCTTCAACCCTTTCATACATCAAACTTTATAGGATAATGCATGTGGGCATAAAACCCTAATCATTTATCTGATTCCATTATTTGTGTTTTTGTGATGAAAAATTTATTTCACATTAATCTACACTTATTCTAAGTGCTTTCCTCCTTTTGTGTTACTCCATAATGTCTTATAGTAAATAACTATGTGTGACTACGTACTAGGTGCTCCTCAATACACTTGGTACTCCTATGTGCACTAAATGCAAACTAATGTTTTTTAAGGGGATTGTGAAAATCCAAAATTTGAAAATATGATATTTTAACCAAATCCATACAGCTCCTACACTATTGTTTCCTTATCCCTTTGAACATATAATTTTTCACCTAACAAACTATTTCATGCTTGCACGCCATGTCCCAAAGTTGGGATTTTGTTAAAAAACAATAGACTTATCTATTTTTTAGTAATGCAAGATTTAAATTTCCAAGTATGATCCTACATCAAATAGGTGATCTGCATCTTATTTTGGTAGAGGTATTTTTTGTGCATTGTAAATAACAAAGTTTTGATCTACATCCATGAGATGATCCTCTCTTTTGGGTACACATGGGGTTTCCATAGTAGATGTTACATAACTTTTATTGTGTTTGGATCCAATTACTCTACCAAAATATTTTTTTAATTATCTTTAAACTCTCTTATGGTGTAGTACTTTCTCTTGCACTTCTTGTACCACATTCTATTATCTTTCCGTGGTCTTCCCTTCCATGCCTTCCTCCAAATTATATTTGTGGTGGTGCATATTTACTTGATGCTTGTTGTCAATAATCCCTTTCTTTGTATGTGAATTTTATCTTGCAGAATAATGTTTGATACATCTACATTTGATTGTTTCCTCAATATTCACTATATATATGTAGGTTCCCCCTAATGTCCTATTGTCTAAGAACATAATCTGTTCCTAGATTTAGTAGTGTAATACATTATAGTATTTGACAACTATGTGCCTTACACTATCACATGTACTAATGTTTTTTGATAAGGCATGAAATTAATTGGTGTAGTCTTGGTGTATTATTACATTTTTAGGTCATGACCCTGACCTAATTGGTGCAATTTTTTGAATCAACTTTCATAATTATTTAATGGACAATATTATTCGATGATATCCTCTACAAAATATTCCCACATTTTTTATCCTTAATTGAGAGTCAACTCATCATCATATTCATCTTGGAGGTAATATTATTACTAACATGTTTTTGACATGCAAAAAAGAATTCAAGAGTGTGAATGTTATCTTTTCATTATTATATATATACAAATCTAGTTGGTTGAGCCATTTATATAGTTCAACAACATATATTTTTACTTTAAACTGATGTAAGTCAAAATTTAATTGTACGTTCAAGGATTTTAAACCCTCAAAAGTACTAATTGATGGTGGTGAGGGTTTAGCCTCAAGGCTGACCCATGAGATAAAATTAGTGAATTATGCCACCATTTTCCTTCTCTACTTATCGAAGGGTTCATCAAGTAACTATTTAAAAGGATATCCCATTTACTCCTATGTTTTTTGAGATAATTTAAATAAATAATTAATATAATTCAATGGATCATAATTTTTAAGACTATGTTTCTTGTATTCTCATCTCATGCAATGGGACATGCAAGTTTGGAATTAACTGCTCTAATATAACTAATTTGAATTAAGTATATACTTTAATGGACAACACACTACCTATGAAGCTTAATGCATTATATAAATAAAACCAAATTCAATAGAAATATAATTACATAAACAAAAATATTTTAGTTTAAATAATATTTTATAAAAAAATGAGAAAAATCAATAAGAGATATGTATGTTTGGAACATTTTTTATGTATTCAATATAATCTAAATTATATTTATACAATGCATATACCCACCTTAAAATTGGAGGTAAAAATTCAAAAGTGGACAAACATTTGAATTTTTATTGATGATATTATTATTTTAGTAGTGCCCTTTATCGAAGTCATATCTCCTATCTCATTGATCCAATTTTGATAGTATAAGATGTACTAGAAAGCATGTAAAAAATTAGTTTTGATGCCCTATAATTATGGTTTTTTCAACCATATAGTTCACCAAAAAAATTTAGGGTCTAAATTCTACATCGAAGGGCCCTAAAAATGAAAAATGAAAATATATCAAAAACTTAAAAAATAGATTTTTAGAAATTTTTAGGATTTTGATTTGAACAACCATCACAATCATTCATACCTTGTTGATAATTAATTTTATTTATTTCTTATATGTTTAGGACCAAGTGTGAAAATGTATGTTAACTTTTATTCTTGGTGAACCACTTTCCTTAGTGTGCCAACTTTCCTACCTTTACCACTTGGTAAATTGGATCTATTGATGCTTCATTTATTCGACTGCCCTATCAAAGATTTGATCAATAGTAATTTTTGTCACATATTCTTGAATCATCTTTGTACTCTGACACTTCTCACCAATGTCTGAGTTATCCAGGAGTGGTGGAAAGTATGGGCATAATAACTTTACATTTAACAGTGGGGAAAATATGAGGTAGGATGCAAAATTAAGCTTATATGCATTTTTCCCTTTTGTTTAATGATGGTGTATGGAAAATATCATATAGGTCTAAGTTTCATGTATGGATCCTTGAGTGGATCTTTTTTTAGATGTAACCAAATATTTTTCCCACTTATAATTGATGGGGAACATGATTTTGATTATGATGTTATGTAACTACATGACTGGTATTTTATATAACTTCAAGAACTTATTGTTGAATGTGTCTAATTCACTCTACATTTCTAGTTTCCTTATCCATTTTTTTGATCCTAGGGTGATTCTTACTCAAATAAATGGGAAATGATAATTAATGGTAGTTAATGGTTGAAATATAAGACATACATGAAATGGGTTGTGTTCCTTGGACCCATGAATAACTTGATTATATATATGTTGGATTTATTCAAGACTCTCATCCCATTTATGTTTATGTTTTGAATGGTACATCTGAAGAAGATGCACAATCACATGTTTGACTATCTTTATTTTTCCATCTATCTAAGAATGAAATGTAGTGGACATATTTAGTTCTATGTTCATAATATATCATAGTGTAGACTATAATATCTCCACAATTTTTAAATCCCTACCTAACATGATGCTTTTTGGTAGGCTAAAATGAATCCACATGCTTGAAGAATAGTTTGGCAGACTCTTTTATTGAGATTCCTTTTTTCAAGATCTAAGAATTTCTATCTTAAATAACCTATTAACCACCACAAAAACACAAATATGACCATGCCTTATTATACAAATACCTAACTAAAATCCATCAAGATAGGATCCCAAGGTTTTTCTAAAATTGACAAAGTAGTGTAAATGCCCTACTACAAATTGATTGGATTTGCAAATTTTTATGCTATGTAAGACTTGATATATTTAACGACATCATGGTAAATGTTTTTACAATAAAAATACTTTCACAAAATTTCCACTATTTTATTCATCCAAATTGACATGTCACTCAATTATATTGAGCCTCCTAAATCATTTTTTGATGTTAATCTATAGGAACATAGAGTGTATCATGTGGCACAATATTCTTGTAGATGATAGTTTGGAATATGAATACCAAATTTAAAGTTTTGATACATGTGAGCAAATATAGAGTCTTGTTCATACAAAGACCATTTTGATGTCTAATGACTACAAGAGTAAAAAATTATTGTTAGTAATACAATTAGAGGTCATCTCAAATAATCAAAAAACTTAGTGGGCAATTCTTGTCTTATGTTGGATATTAATGTGGAATTATTTAATATAGGTAGATAATCTATGATGGTGATCATTTTATAAGTTGCCTTAAGTATACATAAATTGAAGGGGTTTGTGAATGTGCATATGATATTAGGATTTCCCAAAATATAGTTTTTTCATTATTTACATGCATACATAATGGCATGAAAATTATTGTCATATTTTGGATACATACACAATTTCAATTAATGTCTCATTATGGAATGTAACTAAGTGCCAATTAATGTCTCCTATTGGGGGAGGACCACATTGAGCACATACTCTGAGGCATCTATCTCAATATAAAATGAATATTAATGGTGTTGATAAGAGTTTTTACTTCATCTATGCAAACACATATTTTTTGACTCTATCCATTCATATTTTTTGTTAATTCCTCATTTTTTTACTTGGTTTAGAGGCCATGAAATGTGAGATAACCAAAAAAAAATGTTATAGTATATATTGACTAGCCCAAAGAATATCTAGAGTTTTGTGAGAGTATTTTAGGTTACTTAGTCCATGATGGCCTATATATTCTATATATCCACATGTACATAGTCCTTATTGATTTTGTAACTTAGGTATTAGATAATTTCCATACCAAAGTATTACTTATCTATGTTGTCATGGAGATTATGTTGAGGTAATGTTTGAAAAAATTATTTAACATGTTTCGTTGGCTCCTCAAATATCTTACCAAATTTTAAAATGTCATCTTAATATAAAACTACAAAGTAATCTATGAATGGCCACGAGACATAATTAATCATCCTAAAAACAAATTTTTGTGTTTGTCAAACTAAATTGCATGACCAACCACTTGAATAATCCCTCCTTGGATTTGAAGGTATTCTTTGATATATCTTTTGGATTGATGGGCACTAGTGATACCTTGACTTCAAATCATATTTTGTGAAAACATTATCTACCTTTATTTTCTACAGTAGGTCATTAATTTTTTGAAGTGGATACCATTTATTGACTATGATCTTGTTCAAGAATTGATTGTAAATGTAGATTTTCCACGTTCCATCCTACATTTTAGTAAATATAATTGGGCTTCCATGAGGTGAAAAACTTAGCCAAATGTGGATTTTTTGAATTAAATCCTAGATATAAAACATGATATTATAATTATCAAGTATTGAGTATCTACTAAATGGTCCATTTTATAGTGGTATTATAGGGACCAAGTCAATTGTATGTTTCACCTAACAATGTAGAGTTACACCTATTAGTGAGATGAAGAAATCTATTTATTCTTATAGCATTTAATCCATTTACTTTTGTTTCATTGTTAAAAATATTATAGAATAAATTATGGTTGTAAAAAAATTATTCTTCTTAGGTTTGATCATGACTAATATAAAGGTCCCAATTTGAGAAATCAAACATCAACACTACTTCGCATTGATCAATGTTACTAGCTTAGTAGGGGATACCTCTAGTATCTAGTAGCATTTAGGACCCAAGGTGATGGGACTATCCCCATAGATACCATGGAATTTATACATGTAAGGTTATTTGATAAGAATGTCATAGAAATCCAAGGGTAAATTATCACAAACTACCTCATCCATGAATTATTTGTAATAATAGGTTAGACAACACTATTGATTGATACATATATCTCAATCCTGATTTCCCTGTATGATATTGTATGGTTTTGAGTAAGGAAGTTTTTTATATTTTTCCTATTAAATTATTTGGTATAGATAAGAAAATAATTTGTGTTGTTTATAATGAATAGTAGAGCCTTTTGATGTACCCACATCTATGAGATGAATAAATGGCTTGCATCTTTTGGTGGAGGGTTATTTTATGTAGTGGTGATAGAGAAGTATTGATTTAAATCCATAATATATTGACATTATTTGTTCACATGTGGGATTTACATATAATATGTGTAGGCTTCTATCATGTTTGTTTCACATGACTCTACCAATAGAGTTTTATTATTGGCTCATAAATTGCTTGTGTTATGGTAATTTATCTTATGGTTCTTACAAAACTTTCTAGTGTCCTTTTGTGGTATTTTATTCCATTTATACCTACTATTTTATATTTTTAATGGTGTATCATTTTATTTATACTTGGTTTCAACCTACAATTTCTTTAGATGTGACTCTTTCTAAGAGAATAATATTTAGTTCCTTTGTGTCTAAATTTATCCTTAATTTTGAGTGTATATTTATAAGCTTCCCATAGTATCATGATGTATGTAAAATCCATATTGTAATGGATTTAGTATCACAATACACTATATTATTTTAAAATTAATGTGCCTCCTAGTGTCACATGTACCAATTTTTTATGAAAAGGTATGAAATTTGTAGGTATAGTCTTACACTATCTAGTCATGACCCTATCATAATTTATTTAATTTTTTGAATTGGTCGTCATAATTATTTAGTAGATAGTATTATTATCTAATATATTCCATATAATTATCTCATGTTTTTTCTAGTGCTTCATTTTAATTCAACTCACTATCATATTCATCTCAAAGAGAATATGGCTCCTACAATTTTTTTGACATGAAGATAAACTTTCAAGGGTTTGAATATTATATTTTCATTACCAAATAAATTATTGACAAATACATGTAAATCTATCTACTAAATCCATTTATCTAATTCATTGGCATCATTTTTTCCTCAAATCAAAGAATTTCAAAATTCAATTGTACCTTGAAGGGTGTCAAACCCCTAAAATGCTTAATTTATAGTGATGTGGGTAAAGTTAAGGGATGAATCATGGGAGAACAATATTTAATTGTTCCATCATCTCCCTCCTATCCTTCTCAAGGGCTTCATAGATTAATAATTAAAAATGATCTCCCATTTAATACTACATTGTCTAAGGTCATTTGAAGTGACAAGGAAGATAATATGAAGTATTTAAAGTCTTGATACCATGGTTCTTTTATTATCACCTCATGTAAGGGGACATGAAAGAGTGGAATTAACCACTATGATACCACTAATATAAAATAAACATGAAAAATGGTTGAAAACACACTAACTATGGAACTTAATGTGTCATAATAATAGAACCAAAATTTATATAACTATAATTTCAAAAAAATAAATAATAGATGAGAGTGTATAAAAATTTGGGATATATATATATATATGGGATATGTATGTATATAAATCTAT
The DNA here is from genome assembly GCA_037957365.1 of Torreya grandis. Lineage (NCBI taxonomy): Eukaryota > Viridiplantae > Streptophyta > Pinopsida > Cupressales > Taxaceae > Torreya > Torreya grandis. The sequence goes on along the minus strand of JARHVA010010710.1, from coordinate 52,104 downwards.
CTATATATTCTATACTATCTACTTTATAATTGTATAAAGAATTAAATAAATTCAAATTACTAAACAAAGGGTTATAAATGGGAACCAAAAGGTAACTCCATATGTAGGTGAATTATATCCACATTAGAAGTGGATTTGAATGAAAATAAGTGGAAAAACATGAAAATTTTTGTTGATGATATTATTATGTTAGTAGTGATCATTGTTGGGGTCATATTTCCTAACTCGTTCACTTGATTTTGAAATTTTAAGATTTATTAAATATTTCATCAAGCAAACTCTTTTTTACCCTCACATCATGTCTTTTAAAACTATGTATGACACCAACCAAAGTTTAGGGTTTGAATTTAGCATCAAATGGCCCTATAAATGTTAAAAACAAAATAATGTATCAAAACCCATAAAAATAGTTTTTTTTTAATAAAAAATGCTTTGAATAACTATCTGAATCACAAAAACTTATAAATTACATGTTTAATAATAAGACTCAGGTTAATTCAAAGTTTGATTCTATTAATTATATCATATCTAAGAATTATCTATTCAAACTAGTAGCTAAATGGGTCATGTCACTCATGGTATACGATCTTAAATTTGACACGTGAAATTGGCAAAAGGGTGAGTAATCATTGAAAAAATAGTTTTAACTATGTTACTGGACCACACTCTGATGAATGACACTTTTTGTGATGACTTTATTTTATGTACAAATGTAAATGAAAATTATAACATGTACTTTTATGGGTCTAAATGTGCTTTATGTGTCAGGGTCGACATTGCATTAGTAACTCCCCAAGGTCAAAATATGTCATTAGTATATCTATTGATATTTTCATGTAAAAATAAAATAATAAAGTATGAGTCATTGATTTTATGAATATATTTTATAGGTTCTTCAAATATCAAATCTATTAAAGTATATGGTGATTCTCAGTGTGTCATTAATTCAATTATAGATGCCAACAAAAGAAGAAAAAATAATCCCATGTCATGATTTAGAGCTTAGTTTGATCACCCACTTTTATGGGTTTGTAATTCATAATGTTTATTTAATATACAATTGTCACATTGATGGTATGGATAGTGTTTTTTTCCCTTTTTCCTATATATATTATATATGATCATGTTATATTAACCATTAAATGATTAAAACAACCATCACATTATTACATTTAGATGTGTTAGATGTATTTTCCTTCATGTGTGGTACAAATAAATTAGAATGGTATGTATATATCTACAAATTTTTATTAGATAAGATTGCTCCTAATTTTTCAAGAAATAATAAATAAAATTATGAAGAGATGCTATTAGATATGTTAATACTTTTTTAATATATATTTTGATGGTCACTTATTTAGATGCCTTGGGCATGAAGAAGCTAATATAGAATCATAATAAGTTCATGATAGTGAGTGTGATGGAAATTTTAGTGGAAAATCCATATCATAAAATTGATCATGAATAGGTTATTAATGGCCTATGATAGAGCATGAATATCAAAAATATGCAAAGTTGTATGAGAAATGTCAAAGACATAGTTATTTAATGCATACAAAATCTCAATAATTTCAACTTATTGTTTCTCCTTGGAAATTTTACATATGAATAATTGATATAGTTGGAAAAAATAAACCCTCAATCAAAAGGTCACAAATTCATTATTACAAGCACCTAATGTATTTAAAAATGTGTTGAAGCAATTCCTTTAGTATCTACCATGGGTGAATACATCTATAAATTTATAATGAGTTAAATCATTTCTCAATTTGGTCTTTCATCTCATAGTATTAATAATAATAGTTCATATTTCAAACATAAGACATCCAATAATTTTTGTGTCAAACATAAGATTTAACTTACATTTTCAACTCTTTATTACCAATAAGGTAATGGCCAAGTTAAGGATACAAATAATAGAATCATAAATATTTTATTTAAGTAGTTATTATACATGGTTAGTATTGATATAATCAAATCATATATAATTTTTTGGTATGTAGAATGAATGTCAAGACAATGATAAGGCTTACCCCCTATTATCTTGTCTATGATGCAGAAGTAGTTTTCTCATTAGAGCTTGAGATTTATTCTCTTCATGTACCTATTAAAGGTATTTGGGATGCCAAAAAAATATTACATAAACTAAAATTTTTGGATGTAACATGTATTTATGTTATTTAGGAGTTAAGATTTTATCAAAATCACCTTATAAAAGCTTGTAACAAAAATATTTTATCAATATAATTAAACATGGAATATTTGGTCTTTAAATAAAATAAAAATAATCCAAAAGAAGATAAATAAATTAAAGGAAAATTTAAACCTAATTAGATAGTTCCCTTTTTTTTAACAGATAAACTTGGTTCAGGGACCTATATCCTATTACATTAGTGGGAAAACCTTTGAAGTATGTAATGAATATCATGCACTTGTGTCAGTTTAACACTCTAGACATTTTTTTTTGAGTATTTTCATTTGGATTGGTTATTTTTATTTTATTCCATGAGTGTCATGGTATATTTATTATTTACTTGGATCATTGCCTTGCACACTTTTACATCTTTTTTAATTATTTGTTTAATCATGTTAGCATGTGTTTTCAAGTCTTGTCTATGATAATATTCATATATTATATCTTGCCTACCTATATGGAAACCTATCCGTACATGTGTATCAATAATCGATATAAGGGATATCATATTATTATTATGATTTATTTTTCATACATTTTGATTTAGGAGTATCCCAAGTGTAGAGGAAATATTACATTGCCAAGAATAATTAAGTCAAGTTTTGTGAAGGAAGGTGAGGTGCGTAGATGCATAAACATTTGGGGCACTTAATTTAGTGTGAAAAATAATTAATTAGATTAGTCATGTAGTTGAAATTTGTGAAGTATGTAGTAAATGACACAACATGAAGGAAACTATTTAGCACAGTGTGAATAACAAGATAATTGGCACATGGAAAATAAAGAACTAGGTACAATATTACATCTCTCAAGGTAGGATTATACAAAACCTTGGTGCATAGAAAATTTGACACAAAGCCAAATAATTTTGACTATAAATACACATGGACCTACCATAAGCCTATGTAAACCTAATTTAGTTATGTAAATTACAAGTTATCTCAGAAGGTGGGAGTTGATAAAATAAATGCATGTAGACATGTAGTGACATGAAGTTGAGATTTAGGTGGTGTGATATTAATAGATACCTATAGAAATGAGTGTATGCATACATAATGGGTAAAATTTGGTGCATAAAATATGGTATGACATAGAAGAAGATGTTGACTCATGCATGGACACTAAATCTAATAATTTAATCTATGTGTCAATCTAAGGGTAGTTGTATGGACTAAACCAACACTCCTAGATCCTATGTAAGTATAATAAGGGGTAAAATAGAGTGAAATTTACATATTATAGTTAAAAATATACCCAATTAGATAATAAATATATATCCAAAGAGAAAGGTTGTGTGTATCTTTAGTGTGGTGTGTGGGAGATTTGACTAACACCATAGTTGTAGTATGAATGAAATATTATGTTATATTATTTTCCTATTAATATAAAATCCACTTTTTTGTTTTAAAAAATTTAATTAAAAATTTATGAATGAGTTTTATGTTTTATGGTTAAGGAAACCCTTCATTTGGACCCTCAACCATGATTGCATCATCTAGTATTATAAGAGGTTAAGTCCTACAAGTGGTGAGTTTTGAGAAGGAATTTGGCATAACACTAAACATAAGGAAGATATCTAAGTTTTGTTTTCCAATATAAAAATTTGGGTAGATAAAAACAAAGGTGGTATAAAATAGGATATCATTTCAAGATATAAAATATGTTATCCATAAGAGCCATTAGAAGAGGAGAAGTTTTAGCCAATGTAGTTGTAAGACTTCATGAGGTCTTAGATGTGTTGTGTGTTATGAAAATGTGATTATATGTTATTGAGGAGGATAAAGTTAATTGATGAAAATGGATTATATGAGTGATTATTCATATGATTAGTTAGAATAAGGGTCCATAAAAAATAAAGATGGGGAGGAATAAATAGATGCAAGTGAGAGAAGATTGTTAAAGGTGATCTCATATATTGGACAAGATGCAAAGGTGGATGTGTCATGTTTTTAAAAGTCTTTAAAATCACATGATATAATTTATTGGCTCATGATTAGAATAATATTTCTATTTCGATGAGATTATAAACCTATAGTGGGTGATGAAAGGTCACATGACACTATGGTAAAAGGAAGTACAAAACAGACAACATAATAGAGGAAAATATAAAATAACCTATTATGGTCAGATGGTTACAAATATTAATCATAATTTAGTACACATAATATTTTTATTCTATCACATTAGTGACACTTTCTCTTATAGTATCTTATTAACGCATCAATCTCCTGACTTCACCTTAAATGGTGACCTAAAAATGGGATGAGATAAGCTTATGATACTTTGAAAGATATGTTTGCATACTATCCTATTACACCATTACTAATAATTATAACATATTCAAAGTTTATATTTATCTATCCCTTTCATCTACATCTTATCCATATTATCTAGCTTCCTTATATCCTATGATATCAACATGACTGATACTATCTATTTTGTGCCTTTGTCTCTTTGGTACTATAATGGCTACCCTGATAAAATTTTAAAATGTTTTCATAAATTTGTATGATATCATCCATTATAATATCATAATATTCCATATAAAATATTTCAACTATATCATCCTTGATAATACTATTAACTTAGAGTTTAGGGTTGGTTTTGTGTGTTGGATAATATATCTAGGCATTATATTTTATTCCTAATAAGATATATCACATTCATATACTCTATTTGTGTTTGATTTTATACCTTAAAGAAGTATTTATGATAATTATTATTTTCTATCCTTATATTTTTTGTGATTGATGAGAATATAAGGGTTCGTGTAATCTTGCATCAACCAATAAAATAGTGTCATGTGTTTATGTAGTATTATTTGTGTGTTTGCCATTTTTAGCATAGTGAATATTATATAAAGGAATATCGATTATCTTAAAATTTATCAACATTAATAACATCATATAAGGATTAGTTTTAGTTAAATACATGGTTCTAAGTAAATTGGTTGAGTGTCTTAACCATTGGTATAAAATAGGGAGCAATCATGTACACTTACAGGCTAAAAATAAGTTTTGGTGCAAAAGAAAAAATGAAATAAAAAACATACATAATATTTAATGTCATTACATATATATTTTTTAATTTAAAATATATTCACTTTCAAAAAAAAATTCACCTCATTTCAAGTATGTATGTAAATGTTATGGCTGTTGTAAGTCAGTAGACTTTGTATGGTGACAAACTCATCGATCTGTATTGAGCAATAGTTTTGGAAGCATATGAGGTAGTTTTAAAAATATCAAAGTTTTTTTTTCAACCTTAATGGTGGTTTATGAACTAAAATTATTGGTTTTGAAATTGTTAGTATACATTCAATGGCAACTTCACTGCACATGGAATTAAAATAAAAATAACAGCCCATAATGCAAAATGGTCAAATCTTGAGCATTTATAAGGAATTAAGGAAGGTGAAAAGACATTATATAAGGTAAAGGAATGTCAGGGAATATAATATTTTTATACAATATTAATTTAGATCACTCGATGGAGATCAAAATTAGTAGAAGTTGGCTCTTAGAGAGAGTTTGAAAGAGCTAAGCTCTCCAATAATTGAGCAATGAGTAAGGAGAGTGTTTTAAAATCCATGATAGAATATGAGAGAGAGAGAGAAAATATTATTCATGTATGTAATTATCCTATGAATGTATGATTGTGTGTGTGTCTATATCAAAATGCATTTGGTTCTTGTAATAGTGCGATGTTTAATTTAATGAAGAAAATGTGTTCAAATGTGTCAAGTCCAAGAGTGTTCTTAAGTGTGTCTTAAAGAGAGTGTCCTATAAAAACAAAATAAATTTAAAGTTTGACCTTAATTGGTTAACATTTTTGTGCTTACATAAATTGGTATCAAAGCATGGTTATAGTTCTAGGATAGGTGAGAAGAGAGTGTTATCCATATTTTGTAGGTGGCTACATAACTACAGGTGCATCTTCCATTGAGTGAACATTAGATAGATGTTGTGTAGATGTGTTTTACATATTTTTTATGTGGGTAGATAATGTATAGGTATAGATAAATTTAATGATATTCTCTTGATTGAGTCTACTATAGGATCTGAAATAGAAGCATGTTTGTTAAAGAGGATATGATAGAAAAAATAAGGAGAGAATTAGAGTTAGAATACTTGGTAGAGATGTTGAAGGAAAATAAAAATGAGATTGGATATGATGGAAGATACACAAAGTGAATATGTTATAACTATAAGTAAATATTATGAATAATAAATGTTGGAGATGTTGATATCCCTAAAAGCAAAATTTGATGTCTTAGAGAGAGTACAAGATAGAAAATAAAAGAGACTAGTAGAGGTCAAGATGAAGGAAATAGGTAATCCAAAAAACAATATACTTTTATTTTATGGTAAAGAGATACCAAAAGATCTTATGAAATGGATAGTGAAGATATAAATATATTTTAAAGAGGATAATATTAAATACTCCATGAAGGTAAAGATTTGAATTAAGATATTATGTGGAGTTGCAATTGAGTATGGAGGAATTCTCCAAGAGGAGACAATAAAAAGGAAATAATAAGACATAAGGATTTGAGAACATATGGTTTCTAAGTTGATGGGTCATGGTGTGCACCTAAGAAATAAAGTAGATTGGTTGAATAAGGTTCACATGTTGAGGCTTGATAGAGAAGATAAAAAGAATAAGATTGCCCTAAAAGGGAAATATGAGAGGTAAATTACCATGTTAGTATCTCAAGTATACTTTGAGAAGTATAAAGGAGAAGGATATGATTGAGGGGAAGAAGGTTTTTATTAAAGACAATAAGAGAGTGAGGTTCCTGTGATCTAGGAATTTGACTCAAGAGAGGATGGTTAGTATGGTGTTAGTTCTAAAATGAAAACAAAATGAAATAAACACGTTAATAGCATAATATATCTAGGCCTAGACACTAAGGAGAGCTTAGTTAACAAAATAAAATGACAAACATAACTAAAAATCAAGGAATGAAAACATAATTATTCCTTCATCTTCCTTGGATGCTTCAAATGCCTTTGTAGTGGTGACTTGCTCAGCTTGTGCTCATGAAGTCCTTGGCAATGGAAGCTTGGCTACCTCCATCTCTCTTTAGCACCTTTGGCTTATGGCTTGGCTTGGCTTGGAATCAATTTGGCATGGTAAAACTAGTTGAAATGACTCCTTGAAGATATTTATGAATTATAACTCTGCACCAAAATATCATAGAAATGATGTTCATGGCCTCTCTATTTATAGATTTTTGAGAACATCTAGAATCAACCTGAACCATCCATTTCAAGATTGAGATGTGTGGTTAAAGATTAATTCAATTTTTGGAATTAATTTTATAATTATCCTCATCATGACATTAAAAGAAGGGGAAATTAAGAGGCATGGAGGGAATCATAGAAGGCATTGATGAGGCATGGAGGGCATGAATGTTGATATTTATGGCATTTATGGCCTAGGGATGTTTTCATAAGAAATGAGGTCACCTAATGATGTAGATATTCAATATTAATTTCCAAAAATAAGTATTCAACAAGTTTCTACAGAATTTTTGATTAGGCCTTGATTTGGGTTAATTATCTCTTAATCATGATTAAGCACTTTGTGCAAAAATTACTCAGATTGATCAGAATGCCTTGTTATTGGTCCAAAATTTGACTGGATTGGAATTGGAAGGTGCTATCAGATGTTTTAAAATTGTATTCCCATTTAGGAAGTTACCAATAACAAATAACAAATAACAAATGCATACGCATCTTGTGCAAGATATTTGATAGGAAATATCAATCTAGAGGACCTAAGTGCAAAATTGGCATTTTGACTTGGAATGATCTGATCAAAGTTAGTTGGCCTATAAATTGTATTTCCCCATTTAGGGATACCCTAGCCAAAATTGGCATATGAATATGTCTGTTTCACAACATTTAGCATGTTTTAGTGTTTTTAGGCCAATTTGTTTATTTTGGATGGAAATTGACTAAAGGCCTAGTTGGAGGTTATCGATGGCCATTTTTAGATGTCTATAGTTTGCCCCTATTTGGGAAGATGTTACAAACCATAAGCAAAGAAATGTCTTCTCTAATAATGAGAGATGGTCTGTATGCCAAGAAGAAGATGATGATTGAATAAAAAAGCTCCAAATGGTTTTACAAAGCCTATGATGATTCCCCCTTGAGGGAGTGGCCATCACATTTGATGGATGGTCCCTTGAAAAGAAACAAGAAGAAAGGTAGAATTAAATCATAGTTGAGATTAATCCAAATGATAAAATGCTTGCATGTATTGATGTAAAAAGGATATTGATTTTCCCAAAGGTAGTTAGAATTAGGATTAAAAGTCAAAATAATGATTTACCCATAGGCAGTTATATTCATTAAGAGGACCTAGATTGGTTAAAGATGATTGTGCCCCAGTTAGGGATAATTAGAAATCATAACTCAAGGATATAACCTAGAATATAGATTAAATACGAGCATGCACAAAGTGATTAAATAGATGAATAAAAGAATAATATTAGTCATTTTGAATGATTTAGTTATACCTATTAATAAGGAGATGTTCATATTGATTAAAAATGATACAAATAGAATGGTCATTGGGTTGATTTGATCAAGGTTGGGATGGAAGGATTTGCCAAGGTATCAAGGAGAAACTTCTTTGGCTCCATTAATTATAGACCTTTTTGAAGCTAAATTTTGGTGTAGCATGTGATGGTAGGCTTCATGATAGAACACCATGAAGACTTGGCCAAAATATGCATAAGGATTGACTCCTGATCCAATAAACACTTGAAAATAATGCACCAATGATAAAAACCATGATGACAATGTTGACGTATTAATATAGATGGACTCAAGAATAATGTGTACAAGGAATCACTCAATGCATACATATAGACCAGGTCGAGGCAATAGTGTTGAAAGTAAACAAACAATAAAGTGATCAAACAAATAAACAAATAGAAAAATAAACAAACAAACAACTTGAAATAAACAAACAAATAGAAAGCCTGAAAATAAAAGTAAAAGAAATCATCCTAACAATGATAATGCCCCAGTAAGGCGGATCAAGGATAACTAACTAGGCTTAGATAAGACAAATATTTTTGGATTTTTGAAATGTTATGAATGTTTTTAGAATTTTAAGGTATCTTAGATTGTTAGATAATGAAAAGATACCTACTCAAAAAATGGCGAGAGTGTTTGGCTTAGGTTACTCACAAAATGATGAGAGTGCATGAAAAGGGGGACTAAGGTGAACTCAACATGAATTTAGCATATCCCACATAGTCCTAAAATGACCTCAATTCATAGTAATTCAATCCACATAAAAGGCATGGAAAAACCAACTAGGTCCCAATAAGTTACCAAATTTGGCAAATGGCTAGTCAAATGAAAATAGTAATGACAAGGTGATGTGGCAATGCATGATAAACAAGTGTTGCCCCTAGTTTTCCCATAGGTGATTATAACTAGGATACAATGGCATAGGTAAATGATACTAATTTGCCCATAGGTGGTTATAATTAGTAGAAAGATTACTGAGACATTGATTTTCCCATAGATAGTTATAATCAAGCTCACATAAACAAATGTGGATATAGGATGAAAGATATCTTTCTAGATCAACTATCACACTAATTGCATAGACTGTCATTATAAACATGGATTTGATTGATTATTGAAACTCAATTAGAATCCCCCATAAAATGTGTGAGAAGAACCAAATGAACCAAGATCAAAATAGGATTGGGTAGGATGAAAAAAAACATGCTTTGGTCTAGATAGGAATGGAATGGTAGGATGGTATGGTTTTGATAAGGATAATGATGATTTGATAAAATGGTAAGAAGGTTAGTATAAAGTTGGATATAATGCCAAGAGGGTTACCCCCAAGTGATGGGGTGAATGGTTAGGTATGTGACAATGGCAAATGGATATGTAACAATGGCAGTAGTATGGTAATGTAATGGTATGGTACATATTTTTATCCTAGGTATGGTTAAATGGCATATGATTTTATTATTCTTATTGAGATGGAGATGCATGTCCTATTAAATAAATGATACAAATAGAATACTTGATCATTTTAATTATTATCCCACACCTCATCTGAATAGCTGCTCTATCAAGAATGGCATACAGATTTGGTTGTTGAGAATGTTTTTGTGATCTTCCTTGGTTGTTGATTTTGATTCCTTAAAATGTTGAGACAATGTATCTTTGTAGCCTCTATAAAGGAAAGTGAAACCATGGATGGTAAATAAGAAAAAATAATGGATGGTAGGTTTGATTGTGAGATGGAATGTCAATGATAATGGAATGTATAATGGTGGGGAAACAAATGAAGATCAGGAGTTTTAGTCACACATAATGTTATTGATGTCAGATTCAACATAACTTTGGTTGTGGTAAGGTTGGAGACTTTTTATTTTGATAGGACCACCATATTTTTCTATTGTTTGATCTTGAGAGTAGCTACCATCTGATTAGGCTATAGATTGGAAGCTATTTTGATTTGATCTTTAATTTTGCCTTCATCAAGTAGTAAATAAATTTTGTGCTTAGCTATTGGTGCCTCAATGAGGTTTTTACCAATGAAGTTGTCTTGATTGTCCCATAGCACCTTTAAGAATGTTTCACTAAGGAATGTTGAGTTTTGACTTTGATTGTCTTCTAGTGCTTTCAAAAAAATTTCACTAGAAGATACTAAGTTCTGACTTTAATTTTCCCTTAGCACCTTTGAGAAGGTTTCATTAGGAGAATGTTCTTATGCTACATGAATGTTGTCTTGGCCTCCTTTCTCTTATTTAAATACTATGTTTCCATGGATTAAGTTCAACAAAATGTGATTCTTTTGATCCCAATCAACACTTATGGGAGATGGAATGTCAATGATATGGCTGTTTTGGTTGATGGTAATGGCCTGTGGAATGGTAATGGAATGGGGAGAGGCTACAAAATCCTTGTAGAAGATACTAGGATAACTTGTGTTAAATCTAAATTACTCATCCTCAAAAATTGTATAAAGATCATAAATGTATTCAAATTTATTTGTAAGGCATGCATAACTAATGTTGTAACATCCATGAACATATTCTTCTTCTAAATCTGATTCTAACTCAAGGGACTCTGAATCTAATGTTAAAATTGATGTTTATTCTAATTTTGATGCTAAATCTTATATCAATTAAGGAATAGAACATGACTCTAATTTTGATTCTTCATCTAATAGGTACTCTATTACAATGATGTCTTGTTGAATATTTGGTTTTGGATAGGTAAAAACCTAAAACAACATGATGGGATCCACAAAGACTAGTTTGTCAAAGTGAGACTCCTCTAGGATGGGAAAAAGGTCAAGAGACAACTCCTCAAAGTCTGGCTTGTCAATAGGAGGATCTTGAAAAATAGGCATATGATCAAGGCAATGATTTTCCCAAAGGTGGTTATAATCATTAAGAAGTGACTTAGCAAAGACTGGCTTGTCAGAGTGAGACTCCTTGACAATTGGTATAGGGTCAATAGGTGATTCATCATAGGTTGACTTATCATAAATGGTTGGTTCAAAAAAACATCTTGGATTGGTTTTTTATTTTGGCCTTGGTTTTCAATGAGTTGTAAAATACCATTTGTGAATATAGCTTGGTCTTCAAATGATTGGATGGGTTGAGGTTTGGATGGGATTAGTACTGGATGAGGAATGGTCTATGGTTGGATAATTGTATGGCCTTGGGAAGCATGATTTCTCACATGAGCCAATTGAAAAAGTCCTAAGATGGTAATGATAGGTCGGTGTGGAGCATGATTTCTCATGCAAGCCAAAGGACTAGGTCCTAGAATGATGAAAGGGCATTGTGGAGCTTAATTTCTTGCACAAACCAAAGGATGAGGTCCTAGTATAGAAATGGTTGGGTGTTGTGGAGCTTGGTGTTTCACTAAATTTTGTCTATTTTAAGTCTTAAAAAATAGAAAAAATGATAGGGATAAATGATTAGAATGAACCCAAATTAGTTTGCACATTGTATCTAGACATTGTGAGCACTCCTCTTTGGCTAGGGGGGACTACCTGCAAGTAAGAAAACAATACCACAAGATGTTTGTTAATAGATAAATGAGTGGGCTACTAGGCTATGTACTTATTCCAAGAAGTGTGAAACTTCCTTAGAGATGACAATCTACTTTTTAGAGAAAAAAGAGTAATAAATAAATAAAATAGAGGTAAAGAGAGATAATACTACCATTATTCGTAACTTGAGTGCAATAGAGAGTGACAAGGTGTAGGTCATGTATTTTGTTTGTATTTTAAAAGTTGTTTGGGTAGGTTTTGAAGAGGTTATGGAATCCATAGTCACTATTGTCAGTAGTGGAATGACCGATATTAGTTATATTACTAAGGTCGGTGGTGAAGGTGATTGATTTCAGTTAGGCCACTGAGGTCAGTAGGGGAAATAATTACCTAAGAGCTAGTAGAAGGCATTTTCAAGTCTAAGAAATGTTTTTGATTAGGTTTGGGAGGTTAGGGAGAGTTATGAGAGAGAGAGAGAGTATGGTTTGGGTAGATTTGGTCAGAGGTTTGGTATGTCAAGTCAAGGGGAAACAAGCAAGGAAACTTTATAACTCCCTCACGGGGGTTTGGTCAGGAGTGTATAAAGTAATGAATAGTAGATATGAAGTGATAGAAAAGTAAATACTTAAAATACCTATAGAATAAGTGATATACTTAGCTATAGTGGTCACTAAATGATAAGTGCCAGATTGATGGTCATTATCAGTTAGTCTAAATTGAAGGCCTAAATAGAGATAATAAGTGGGTGTTGTTGGTCCTTAAGAGATTAGTTCATAAACATGATTGACTTACGTAAGATGGTAGTAAGCTAGGATGTTAAAAATTGAATTCTTAGAGATTGAATGCAAGTAAGAATGAATTTTATTGATTTCTATTGACCTAAACTTTAGGTTGGATTTTGGCTTATATCACCGACGTCAGTGATCCTATCGACATTGATCGTGGGTTGATCAACGTTAGTAGCCATAGAATAGGTAAAGCTTACTATTTTGGCCTATTTTATATTTATCTTCATGCCAAGTGTGGCACCCATTACAAAATGGTAAAAATAAGAGGTTAAGAATGAGGTAGTTGATCAGGAATTTAGTTTTGAAGTGAGAATAAGTCTTGGGTAGTTAGGATGAGGGGACCAATTCTTGAGGTGACTCATCAGGTGGGAATTAGTCATAGGGTGAGTTGGCTAGGTAAGGTGGTAAAAAGGGGGTTTTAATTAACTTAATTAATTATTTTAAATCAATTAAATGTGTGAGGGGTAAAAGCATGGGTTAGGGAGGTTAATTGTTATTATTAAAAAATGGGCTAAAATGGCTTTGAACACAAATAGTTACACACATGTGTGTAACATAATTTTGGTGTCTACATTTGCCCCTTTTTGTCTTGTAATTTATATTGACAAGTTTGAAAGATAAAAATAGGAGTTATATGCTCCAAGTATTGGATGAGGTATCCCCCCTCAAAATGGGAATCAATGGAGGAGAAATTGGAATCAGGTACTGGTTTCATAAAAAAGTAATTGGGTGAGTGGTGAAGAATTGAGTATAGATATACTAATATGAGATATAGTTTACAAATTCAAGAATAGGAAAGGTTGAGGAGGACTCAGATAGAAATAACTAAAGTATAGCTTGTAAGTGATAGCTGATAGGTCAAAACAATCAAAGTTGTAGCTCCAATGGTTGATGTGTCATAGGTATTTGAGGTAGGAAGTGCCCTTGGGAAACATAAAAGGGTTGAAGGTGACAAGATGAGATTGGTTGCCATCCAAAACACCTAATATACATGCATGTGCATAATATCCAACTATATTATAATAGCATAAGTGGTCAAGACAAGTAATGTAATGTTCGTGTAGAAGGGTCAATGAGTGAGGAGATATTCATGATCTCCAAGAAAAGTCATCATGGGTAAAGATTTAAGTGATATCCAATGGGATTTGTTGTGGGTGAAGATTTAAGTGATATTTAATGGTGTTTGTCATTATTGAAGAGATATATGTGATCTCCAAATTTCCCTAGAGTATGGATAAAGTCTAAAAAGTTAGGGGTTGCTTTTTGGTGGAAAAAATTATTGCAATGGTGCTGATGTCAATGACATTACCAATATCAGTAATAAATAGTTATGACATCAATATATTAAGGAAACATTAGTGATGTTGGTAGGTATAAGCACTAATGTCAATAGATTAGGTCAATCTTGCTGACGTCAGTGGTTGACCAAACCTGACAAAGGGGATTTGGTAGCTGACCAGACTCATTTTCAACTTGTGATTGGAGAAAAAATAGAGCTTTGAGAGTGACTAAGATGATAGAGCAAGGAGGGTACCTATCAAGAGGTAAACCACCATGAGATTTAGTTGTACCACCCTAGAGAAGATGGAGAGATGAGGTAAGATCCTCTACTAGTTGTTTTGAAACTTGATTTGGTTATTTAGAGTTTTTAGGCTAATTTAGAGGTAGGGCTATAGAAAATGTTAGTAAAGGGGTATAAAATAGGGTAGGGTAGTTTTAGGATAAGTTGGGGGGTATTTGAGGTAAGTTTGTAGGTTAAATTTGTAGTTTTAGGTTTGGGTCATTTAGCCCTAGGGTTGAACCAGTCATCGATGTCAATGAGGTCCATCAATGTTAGTTGACATGACACTGAGGTCAGTAAGTGTCTTTCAATTTTAGTTGATAGTTATGCCTATAAAGCACCAACATCAGTGACTGTGAAGAGCTAGAAAAATAAGAAAAAGGGTCAGTTTGGAACCCTGGTGGAAGTAGTCAACTTGCTTAATGGCCAAGCTAGCCTTAGAAGACCCTGTGTTGATTGAGTGCTACCTACATAGCCCTGTTTAGGGCCTTAGGCCAATGTAGCTCTCCTAGAGCCTAGGAGAAATATATAAGGTATGATTAAAAGGTGTGTTAGGGGAAATGGGTAAAAAGGTAGGTTGAGATAGGTCAAGAGGTCTAGGGCTTAAAAGATAGGGCATAGTGTCAAGGGTCAGGGAAATAGGTCATGAGGCCTAGAGTTGTGATAGGTAGATAGGCCTAGGGTGGAGAGAGAGAAGAGGTAGTAACTCCTAGGGTAGAGAGAGAGGAAATTAATCCTAGGTTAGAAATACAATATTAAGGTAGTTAGTTAGGTAGGTATATGGCTGAGCTAAGCTCAGAAGACCCCGTGTCAACTGAGTGCTACCTACATAGCCCAATTTAAGGCCTCATGCCAATATAGTTCTCCCAAAGAGAAGGGAAAAAGGTAGTGATAGGTTATATTAAAAGGTATGTGACTTGAGTTATGTGTGTATGGATATAGGTGAGGATGGAGTTAACATTATAGGATTTTCTACTAAAGATTTTGATGTGTATGAGGACGGATGTCACTCCAGATAACTGGGAGCACATGGCAACCATGGGGTTAGGAGAAGTGTGATGATATTTTAGAGTCACCTAAGACGTGAGCCTTATGATAACATTGATTAAGATGTGGGATCACACTACCAACACCTTCTCTCTGTCGACTAGGGAGTTGACAGTGACCCAGGAGGATGTCTATAGGATTTTATGGCTACCACTCTAGGGTGAGGATTTCTTTGCATGATCAAGAGAGGAGCATGATATCCACATGATAAATTTTTATGGTGAGCATGTTATCAAGGTGACTTATCATTTTAAGATTTTTACTTATGAGCTACTATATGGCCGATGAGGATTAGCATTGACTAAACATCCTAATGATGATTAGGATCTTGGTGTATGTGTTATCATATGTAGATGGTGGTATATTTTTGATTGCATTGATAGGTGTGCTTACATAAATGGTTGAGTAACAAACCATTTTTACATGGGGTCCAAGTAATTTTATCATAGTTATATAAAGAGTTTTGGGGTTTAAGACTGTGATAATAATATAGTTTGTGTGTCGTCCATCTACTACACTATTTGGGAATATGATCACATCATGGTGACATGATTAGTGGGGTTACCTACCATGATTATAGCTAGTTTTAGGGTTGGTTTTAGATAGTAGAGAGAGGGTATGACACAGACCCAAGTGGATGGCATAGTGCATGACATTACCTATTATAGGTGCATGATTGAGGGTTTGATCCCTATATATATTTTGTGGAGACCCTACTTGACATACCCAATTTTCAAAGGATAGGTATAATAGCTTTTTGGTTTGTAGAGTTCATTATGGGTTAGGGGGAGACAAGCTAGTGAGTTGGAGATGGTTCCCATGACATAGGTTAGGAGATAGTTTAGTCTACTATAGGATATTCTACCTACCTTCCCTCAATATAAGAGGGATGACATAGAGGCACCCCTACCATTACCCTAAGAGACAGATGGGCTAGATTTTGAGGAGCTCCTAATAGGGCTAGGTGTTGGAGATCCAGGGTGCACAATGGTGTAGACATCTTGGTGGGTAGGTTTACATCCTATGGTAGAGGTTAGGAGGCCACCACTAGATTTATAGGGGTTGGTGAGAGAGAGAGGGATACAATGGTATAGGCATGAGATGCAATAGTGTAGGCTAGAGATACAACACATGCATAGGTATTATCCTTATAGGGGTAGGTGGTGATGTTTCAAGGCTAGGTTAGGGAACTATAGGGCTAGGTTGTAACATTACAGGGCTAGGTCAGAGTCTTATAGGGTTAGGTGACTATAATGATAGTAGAGAGGGATAGTATGAGATCAGTAGGTCAGGTTATTCCTCCTCCTCCACCACAGGGACTAGTACAAGTTGGGTCATTAGTAGGTGCTATAGGACCATCATAGACCATGTCTCTACTGAGATATATGACTGACCTAGATGAGATTGCATATTATGAGAGGGTCGTCAGAGATTTTATATAAATTTAGATATATTCAGAGTTCAAAGAGTAAGAGAGATCTATGTCATGTGCCACATCTTATAGCTCATGCAAACATATATGGGTGTAGAGTGGTGATGCCACTACTTCCTCATGACCACACTGAGAGCCTCGAGGACCCTGAGTGTTAGAGTTTGCCTTTTTGGTTATATATGTTATATGTTTACTCGTCTATGAGCTAAAGATGTGAGATGTATATTTTGAGAGAGATGATATTATGATGATGTAGTTATGGACATGTATTCTAAGCATGCACGTACACACACACACACATGAGATGTTGATTTATTTATGATTTTAAGATGTATTTATTGTAATTGCAATGAGAATATTGATGTAGATGATGATTATATAGCTAATGAGTATCTAATGCCATGTTAATTTTGATGTTAATGTTGATCATGTTAGTTGAGTTAGACTAGCCTTTCCCATATATGTGATGGTATATGCATAGTTAGTTTGTTGGTTTCATCTTAGCATTTTTCCATATTCTGTGATGGTGTATGCTTAAAATGAATAAATTGGTTATGTTAGTTTATTTTAAATTTTTTCCATATTTGTGATGGTGTATGCATAAAATAAATTGAGTAGGCTTTGATAGTGTTGGTGTGACATTATTTTTCATCTCAATAGAGAGATCAACATGTGGTTTGGAAGGAAAAAAAGAGGCAAAATGCTCGTGCACTGGCAAAGACCGTAATTAAAACATAAATAAGCTTAGGAAATTGAGCCTCTTTCATGCCTTATATCTTTGAACCATTGTGTTTGTTAGACAAACATCATGTTTACCTTATATTAAGTAAGCTTCATAGTCCCTTGAAAGAGTATGAGGGAAAAATGGGTAAAGTGAGGGTAAATGTTTGGGTAGCATAACCTACAAAGTGGGGATGATATGCCCTTTTTGTGGGTGACCCAAGAGCTACTATAAGTAAGTCTATGACTTAAAGATTTTTTTATTTTTTTTTGCTTGTGTAAGCTGATCAATGTGGGAAGCCTACAATGGAATTTTGTATGGGTTAAGGTTATTTAAAGTTGATCAGTATAAGAAGCCTTTTTTATTTGTATTTCCACTTGATAACAAATCTCATCTTAGCCATCCTTCAAGAGAGTGGTCTAAGAATTCATTTTTAAGTTTAAATAGTTGTCCTTCAAGGGAGCAGTCTATTGATAGTAGCAAAGGGAAGTTACGTAGCTATCCTTCAAGGGAGCAGTCTACATTGAGAAGCATGACCTAAGAGTTTATAACTTATCACATATCCCATTTGTTTTTTTTATTTTAGTCATTGACAAGACTATAGAGGCTTAGGATTTTCCCACTTTAAGGAAAAAACCATACCACTGCATAAGTTAACTAAGTGTATAAGAGTAAGGGTGAAGAGGAAGGGAAATGAATGTAATAGGAATGCTCAAGGGATGAGGTCAAGTTAATCACAAGGTGAGGCAATGCTTGTTTAACAAAAGAATGGTTATAAGTGTAAGGAATTTAAAGGCTTGGGTTCTAGCCTTCCTTCAAGAGAAGATAAGCGATAAGTTCCTAAGCCATACTTATGAGCTATGATATAAGGTCCACGCCAATTAGGAGCAAACTTACCTCATTTGATTTACTCCATGTTCATCACATGTTGATTTTATTTTAAGATGAGATATCCTATATTGAAATCTCACTCTTTGAGGTTTTTTCTATAAGCACATTTGGTACACTCTTGATATATTTAGAGGTGGTTGAGGGCTATGAGATGGTGCTCATCAAGCAATTCAAGTTGAGCCAAACATTCTTAGTGAAAGTCATCATTAGTATGCCTTGTAGAGAAATGTGAAGAGAAGGAATCTAAACTTCAAGAGGCACAATAGCCTCCATCCCATATACCAATGAAAAAGGTGTATCACTCGTAGGGGTTCGAATGATAGTGCAATAAGCCCATAAAGAAAAATGAATGTGTGCGTGCTAATCCTTAATTGTATCATTGACTACCTTCATTAGAATTTTGGTTAATGTTTTTTTATAAGATTCTTAATATCCATTTTCTTATGGATAGTATGATGATGAGAAGTTTAATTTGAGTCCGAATGTATCACAAAGACTTTGAATAGTCTTTTTTTTTGAAAGATTTGTTGTTATCTATTATAATTTTATGAGGGACACTAAAAAAATAGATGATGTGATGGTTTGTGAAGTCAAAAAATTTGTCAGCTTTAGTGGAGATTAGAGGGGTGGCCTCGACCCACTTGGTGAAGTACTTAGTGGCAATAATGATAAAACAATGACAGAGGAATGGATGAGGGTTAATCTCCCCAATTAGATCTAAGCCCCATTAGGAGAAGGGCCAAAAGTCTTTGGCAACTTGTAATGCATGACTAGGAACATAAAGGAGGTTAGCATGTTGTTAACACTTGACATAATGCCAAACATAATCAACACAATCTTGATGAAGTGTGGGCAATTAATATCCAAGTCAAAGGATATGTTTGGCAACTGTGTGACGATTGAAATGCCCACCACAAATCCCATCATGGAATTCTTTAATGGTGAAGGGAGTCTCAGTACTAGTGAGGCATCTAAGGAGAAGACCATCAAAACCTCACTTGTAGAGAAGTACCCCTAGTATAGTGTAATGAGCAGCATGTTTTATGAAGTCACGTTTCCCATTATTAGAAAGATTACAGGGGGTAATAGAAAAGGAAAGGTAATCCATGAATTGCTTGTACCATAAGTCATATGGGTTAGAGGTTACATTTATGATAAAGAGGATGTTAGCTGATACATAGGAGGGTAATGTTAAGTGATGCACAGTGACATAGATTCTTGAGGAAGAGGTTGAAGAGGGTATGTGTGAAGCAAGTGAAGCCATCATGTCAGCAAACTTATTTGTAGATTGAGGAAAAATTTATAAGAGATAAGAGTCAAATGACTCCAATAACATATCTACATTATATTTATACCACTATAGAATTTCATTTTTGCATAGGTAAGAACCATTAACCTAGTTAACCACTAGCTAAGAATCACCAAAAATGGTTATGGATTTGATACCCAAGAAGATAGTTATTTGAAATCCTAAAATCAAAGCCTCATATTCAACCATATTGTTAGTGAATTCAAAATCTAATTTAAATGACAAAGGAATAGGCTCACCATCTATAAGAATAAGAATGACCCCCACACCCCCACCATATTGACATTTATATTCATCAAATAACATCATCATTTGATAGGAGATGTCATCAATGGAGAGTGTTGCGATGGATTCATCATGGAATTTAAGGTTTGAAGGTTGATTGTCAGGTAAAGGGGTAGCAACTAACTAGTCAGCTATTGTTTGCCCCTTAATAGAATTTTTTGAATGAAAAGTTGAATTTGGTAAGAAACATGAGCCACTGAGATAAATATTGATTGTGATATGGCTTGGAATGCATGTATTTGAGGGGATCAATATGGGTGACCACATAGGTTTTGTGATTCAGGAGATAATGGCAAAGCTTGGAGGCAAAAAATACCAATGCAAGGAATTTTTTATTATTATTGGTATATCAAGTCTCATAATCAATAAGTGTGTGGATTATGTAGTAAACCACCTTCTCTCGATCTTGGTCATCTCATTGTGTAATCATAGCACCTAGAGAATGGTCTATTATAGAGATGTATAGGTAGAAAGGTTGATTTTCCTTTGGTGGAATAAGAATTAATAGGGAAAGGAGATATTGTTTAAGTGCATCAAAATATTCTTGTAAATATTTATCCCAATGTAAGGATACATCCTTTTTGAGTGGATGGTAAAAGGATTGGCAACGATTTGATAATTAGGAAATGAAGCAATGAATTGACTAAAGTTTGCCCTACAGGTTACAGATTTGTTTTATATTAGTAGGTAGAGGCATCTCAAGGATTGATCTAACATTAGAAATATTGACTTCAATACCATGAAGAGAAATGATAAAACCTAAAAGTTTACCAAAAATAACTCCAAAGACACATTTCTTTGGGTTTAGTCAAACATTATATTAGAGGAGATGAGTAAATATGGTTTTGAGAATCATCAAGTGGTCTTGACAAAGTTTAGAGTTGTTGAGTAAGTCATCCACACAATCTTCCATAATTTTTTGTATGAGATCATGAAATATGTAGGTTATATCCTATTAGTAGGTCGCACCAATGTTCTTCAAGCCAAAAGACATGACTTGATACTAGAAAGTTCCTCATGGGATAATGAAGGTTGTCTTATGTTGATCCTCAAGGTGATTGATATTTGGTTATATCTAGATAATCCATCCATAATTTATAGAGTCTCATGGTCGGTTGTTAGATCAACAAGCTGGTCAATACTTGGTAATGAGAAATCATCTTTTTGATAAGTGAGGTTTAAATAATGATAGTCAATGTAAATGCAAATTCCCTCAATTACTTTTATGATAGGAAAAATATTAGAAATCCATTGTGGTTAGTCAATGGGTTGGATAAAGTTAATATAAAGGAGGTGTTAGAGCTCTTCTTTGACAAGGAGAGCAATATGAGGATGCATCTTGTGAAGCTTCTGCTTAATAGGTTTAGCATTTTGATTGGTGATAATCTTATGGGTGATGATAAAGGGATCAATATCAGGCATATCATTATAAGACCAAGTGAAGGATTTATTATGGTCATTACAAAATGTGGCATAATTAGCTTATTCAGAGGAATCTAAAGATTGGCCAATCTTGGGAACACGAGGGTTATCATGAGAAGGTAGATTGATGTCAATGGTTGATTCATTTAAAATAACTTATGTTTGAGATGGGAGAAATCATTGGATATATGAATCATATACACCCATATATCTGAGAATTACATCATCATCTTGACATTAGATAGTGTTAATAGTGGGAGAGTCTTCATCAATTATTTCAAGATGAATGAGAAGAAGGGACCTTGTTTCTTTACCCTAGAGATAGGTGAGAGGTCCCAAGTGGATGGAAATTATTGAAAAAAAATAGGAGGTATAGATACCTTTGATTTGATAGGTGATGGTGGAGAAGAAGGTGGAGAAGGAGAGACTAGTTTTTTGTCGGGATACGAAACACCGAAAGCACACAATTGATTACCAAACCAAGCAACTTAATATGTGGAAATTAACCAGAATCACAAGTAACTAGAATTCAGAAATAACACATGATATGAGAGACAATACACAACTTGTATTAATACTCATACAGAAAAGAATACAATAAAGAAGATGCCACTTCTTCTCCACCACCTCTTCAGAGGCTTCCCACACCTCAAGTAAACAATACTTCTCTCCTCAAAGCTCTCTCTTAGGTCCCAACACCCAACTCAAACACAGAGTTGGTGTTCACCTCCAGTGCTCCACGCACACCACAAGTGCTCCATGCACTCCACAAGTACTCAAGGTACTTCAAGTAGATCTCTCATGAACCTGCAACAACCTGCAATTCAACAGACCATACTTATGGAAGGAACTCCCTTGCCTTCCTCTTTGATCTATCCGAGTACACACCTATACTCCAAGTAGATCTTGCCTAATTCTGCTCCCTATTGTGTTGCTGTCCTATCTGATCTTGCACACCTGCAAATCAACCTGGTTCTGCACACCTGTGAACCTTGACCTTGCACACACATACACCTGCAGATCAATGATCTTACTTACCATGCAGATCTCCTATAAAAGCCATGCTCACCTGATGACTAAGATCATACATACATGAAGAACCCTACTGATTCTCCAATCCAACACCCACACCTGGTACTGTGGCACTAGGAGGAACACACCATAGCTCACCTCACACACAGAAGGAGCTTATAATATTGCTCTCTTACTCTCTAGCACATGTTTCCAATACAACCATTAGTCTATTATATAGATCTCATCCAAACAATAATTAGACATCTAATTACAACAATTAGATCCGCAACTATGAGTCTAAAATTGGCTCTCATCATGCAAACACTTGGTTCGTTAGCTAACTGCCCGTAATACACTCATAGTTGAACCACACAGGTGACCGACGTCAGTCCCTGTCTGCCTGGGGGTCACCGATGCCGGCCGATATATGACCGACGTCGGTTGCTTTCTTGTCTAATCCTACCAAAATCAGTTGGCCTGACCAACACTGGTGTCTGTGACACTCCACAACTCTTCTACAACCTCCTCCGTGTCTGCATCAGTGAAGCTTTTAGCTCCACAACCTAACAATCTCCCACTTGGAGATAAAAAACTGCACTGTACCTATACCTGTACTCTATCTAATCTGTTTCCCGGTTTGTATCCCTCTTCAAGCTCAATATTAAAGACAACCCACCACACATCCCATGGTGTACCTCCTATCATCTGAGTACCCTGCCACATCCGAACCTACAAACGCATGTAGTGAAGTCTTGACCCTGCATAGCATGAATCCCTGCTGTTGGTCCCTCTCAAATCCCTAAGAACACACTTCCCTAAATTGGCTCCTAACTCTCTGACAGCTCCCACTGCATGGGAATACTCAGGTCTATACCAGACCTCATGTGATTTTGGACACTATACCTGTCCAGCCCTTAGTGTGCTCTAGCTCTGCATCCTAAACCTCACCAACACCTGATTCACATCAGCTCCCACTGGAGACAAAATCAACCTGTGATCTCCATGTCTCCCATGTCAAAGAATTTTGCTGCTCCAAACTCCTCATGACATGCCACTGAACTAACCTTACCCCTAACTCAGCAAAACCCTGTATGTCTGAACCTGTACCAAGTTCATCCTCCACATATAACAACATGATAATGTTGCGACCATCATCCACCTGGTAAGACAAACACAATGGTTATACTGACATTGACTAAAGCCCTGCTTTGTCATCCACCTGTTACCACCTGTCAGTCCTATCCCACTGTCCTGCAGCTCCCTCAAGACTATATGCCTGGTCTTCCGTCTCACGTGTCCGTTCAATCTATTCTTCAACTAAGGAATCCATTCGTCTCTGTGCTTTTACACCGGCTGGAAACCCTACCAAAACTCCCATTTGGTTCTGCATCATATCCCTGCCATGCTCCCACCTGTTTCCTGGATCCTTCCTGCTCTACAATCAACAATGAGTATAAAGAAGAGGAACAACGAATTTGAGGGCCTACTTACGTCTTCAGTCCTCCGTATGGGTGTTTGAGACTCCTTGACAGTGTGCTGTCCACTCAAAATCTGTTACAGTGAACGACCTCGGTCACTCCACAGTCTGCATCCGATCGACATCGGTTCCCATGCATCTGTCCCTGACTATCGACCCTGCTGACATCAGTGTCCCTGTTGCCAACATTGGTCCTCCTGACCGACATTGGTCTTACCTACTACCGATGTCGGTCCTCCTGACCGACATTGGTCTTACCCTACCTGACATCACTGGCTTCAGTCTGCACATGACCGACATCGACACCTATCTGTTCGACGCCGGTTCCTCCTAACCAACGTCGGTACCTGTGTTCACCTGTGAGTGATGAATTTTTACCTGCGAGCTCCTTTGAATGAAAACCCATGTCCAAACTGCTCTGCTCAGAAGTATCTAGCACCATTCATTGGTTTCTGTCTACCATCTCCTCCATAAACACCAAGGCTTTCCAGTTCTTAAGCCTGTCAAATATATCTATCTTTTGCTTAAGAACATACATCTCCTTCCTGCTCATGTGACCAAGCCTACGAAGCCACGTCTCCGCAATAGAAGAAGAATCAGTAATATAAACAAGCAGATAAAGAGTACCTATTTTCTTACCACCAGCTAATTCAAGTGCATCTGCTGTGAGAGTTCTTGTGCATATCTCATCACCCAATCTTTCTGAAGAAATTAGCCATATCTCCAAACCTGGGACCTGCATGACCTTCATCAACACCTGTGTGTTGGCCGCCTGCAATTTCAGCTTCACTTCCCCTTTGCCAATTCTTTGGCAAGGCTCACCAGCTCCTCTACCTGGGGCTGCATGGAAAGAGGCAACCAAATATTTTATCCAAGATTCAACTTTATCCAAGAAACCTCCCAGAGCATCTTGTGCAACAACATCTGCTACATCTGCTTCTTCACTTCCTTCATGCTGATCTGCTACCAACCAACAATATTCTTTTACCTGCTCTTTCTTTCCATGGGACCGTAAGTGACCATCTGTGCTTTTCAATTCCTCCATTCTTAGCTTACTTTCATCTGCCATTGCTCTACTCCCACTCAATCAGAAACCCCTGAGAGTGATCTGTAACCAAACACAAAACCTGCTTCCTGCAACCTTAGCTCTGATACCACTTGTCAGGGATATAAGAAGCACCGAAAGCACACAATTGATTACCAAACCAAGCAGCTTAATATGCAGAAATTAACCAGAATCACAAGTAACTAGAATTCAAAAATAACACATGATATGAGAGACAATACACAACTTGTATTAATACTCATACAAAAAAGAATACAATAAAGAAGATGCCACTTCTTCTCCACCACCTCTTTAGAGGCTTCCCACACCTCAAGTGAACAATACTTCTCTCCTCAAAGCTCTCTCTTAGGTCCCAACACCCAACTCAAACACAGAGTTGGTGTTCACCTCCAGTGCTCCACGCACACCACAAGTGCTCCACGCACTCCACAAGTACTCAAGGTAATTCAAGTAGATCTCCCATGAACCTGCAACAACTTGCAATTCAACAGACCATACTTATGGAAGGAATTCCCTTGCCTTCCTCTTTGATCTATCCGAGTACACACCTGTACTCCAAGTAGATCCTGCCTGATTTTGCTCTCTATTGTGTTGTTGTCCTATCTGATCTTGCACACCTACAAATCAACCTAGTTATGCACACCTGTGAACCTTGACCTTACACACACATACACCTGCAGATCAATGATCTTACTTACCATGCAAATCTCCTATAAAAGCCATGCTCACCTGATGACTAAGATCATACATACATGAAGAACCCTGCTGATTCTCCAATCCAGCACCCACACCTGGTACTGTGGCACTAGGAGGAACACACCATAGCTCACCTCACATAGAAGGAGCTTATAATATTTCTCTCTTACTCTCTAGCACACGTTTCCAATACAACCATGAGTCTATTATATAGATCTCATCCAAACAATAATTAGACATCTAATTACAACAATTAGATCCGCAGCTATGAGTCTAAAATTGGCTCTCATCATGCAAACACTTGGTTCGTTAGCTAACTGCCTGTAATACACTCGCAATCAAACCACACAGGCGACTGACGTCAGTCCCTGTCCGCCTGGGGGTCACTGACGCCGGCCGATATATGACCGACGTCAGTTGCTTTCTTGTCTAATCCTGCCGATGTCGGTTGGCCTGACCGACACCGGTGTCTGTGACACTCCGCAACTCTTTTGCAACCTCCTCCGTGTCTACATCAGTGAAGCTTTTAGCTCCACAACCTAACATTTTTCAATAATTGGTGCATGGGAATTTTTAATGAGTTTAGTTGGTTCATCATATCCCACTCCAATCCTCTTTTTGGCATTTTCAATGGTGTTGCTAGTAGGATATTCAATGGGAGTATGGACACCCTGTTCATAAAGAACCAAATGAAATCCATTCTAGGCACATCAATAGAGATAGGTGTGATATAATTTATGGTTACTCAAGAAAGAGAAGTCACAGGTAAATGGTTGTGGTGAAGAAGATGGATTGCTGACATGGGGAGCCTGATCAATTCCCCCATATGTGAAATTAGTTCAAAGGTTAGGGGGGCCATAATGGATGACCATCCCAATGTAGGGATCATAATTGGGATGCATGTGAAGCCTTCCATACTCTTGTGGATTATAAAACATGTTGAGTATCAACAAATGATATTTGTCAAGTGATAAACATTGAAAAGTCTCCTCCATAGGATCCTTGTCAAGAATTTGTGTTATCGGTATCTGTGTAGCTGGGGGAGTGGAGATTGTGGAAGATTGAGAAGTATCATGTGGGAAAGATGATGTTTTCAATGGAATGAGAACATCATTAGGACTATAAGTCATGTTTTATGTTTTAAACAGAGGTAGGTCAATAGGTATAACATTTACTTGTCCATCATGTTCAAACTTGACACAATGGTGAAAATTTGATGGTACACATGCCATATCACGTATCCAAGGTCATCTAATTAGTATGTTATATTATAATTCTCCTTCCTCAACATATAATAGCTCAAGAATAGTGTGGGGACCTACACAGATATGTAAGACAATAGTTCCAACCATAGTAGCTATAGTATTATTAAAGGAGTAGAGTATCGCATCAGTTTGAGACATGAAATTGTTGGGAAGGGATAGTTATTTGTAGGCATGGGTGGAAATAATATTAATAATAGTTGCACCATTTATCATGACTCTCTTGACATGATTTTGATCAATATATGTGGTAATAAAAAGGGTAGAATCAAGATCTTTAGGGTGTTGAAGTGGAATTTCTAAATCACTAAAATAAATTAGGGAGATGGAATTAAGGGAGCTGACTAAAGATAAAATAGGTTGGGGATTATCCGATTGTACCTCAATCTCTTACAAGGAACTAATAAAATCTTGATGATGTTGGGATTAACTCACACAAAGACATTTTTAGAGGAATTTTGTGAAGTTGTTTCACCATTGAGATTTGAATAACATCTGAAGATGTTATTTTAGGAATGCCAAAGATGGAAATCTTAAGATTTGGAGGAGTGTCTTTAGTGAAGGGATGAGCCCAAGGGGAAATCAATTTTTCCTTAGCTTTATCTTTTTGGTTTTGTGATTTTGTGGCCACATTAACTATGTTGATCTGAAATGTAGGTTAAGGAGGTGGTAAAGGGGTTATGACCACATCTGTGGGTTTGAATTTAGGTGGAATAATAGGAGGCACTATGGATGCCAAAGGTGGAATAACAAGAAGGTTAACTTGAGTATCACTGAAGAGAGTGTTGACATCAAAGTGTTGTTGAATGAATGTTGTGAGGGCTTTACAACTCTCAGTATCATTCCCAGGTGAACGATGATATAAACACACTTGTGTATCATTAAACTAATATGGATTCATTCCAAGAGGACTATAAGGCTTAATGGGAGGAAGAGTTATTATGTGAGATTGTAATAACTAACGTAGGAAAAAGCTCTAAGAGCATGTAAGTGGGCTTGTACTTGTTGTGCTAATAGGAGTGGACACCTTATTTTATTTTAATGTTAAAAAGGTAATTTTATGTGGCACTTTGTTTGGTGATGGTAGAGTTACATGTTTTTTTGTCACTTTCTTCATGTTAGATGTGAAAGTCCTACCAGATGGCAAAGGCAAGAGTGGAGGTAACTTAACCCTTTATTTTACTTAGTTCGGCAATATTCTAACTAAAGTAGAGCAATGTGGTCCCAAAATAGATAGTAAAGTTGAGGGTTGAAGAAGGGATCAGTGAGATCTAGGAAGCTTAACATTTTTATATAATTTAGGTTGTGAAACTCTAACTTGTGGTTGAGGAGTTAAATCTAATTTTAACCATGGATGAATTAAATTAGAGATGGGGCATATGCTTGAGGGCCTGATCTACTTTAATGTGGTAGATTCCTATGAGGGTGAGGGTTCTAACATAGATGGTTGGATTTCAAGTGCTTTTGGTGAAGAATCTCTAGATTTGTAAAAGACCTTGGGGTAAAGGGTAGTGAGAGGGTTGGTGGTAAAGGTTGACATTTGTTGTCTTAGATAAGGAGTTTTAAGCGGGTCCTAAAATGCAGCATGATTTACCTTCATGGAGTCAAGAAATTTTAGACTTTTCACCAAATGTGAGAAGGGTTTAGATGAAGTTGATGCAGGCATTATGGTTGTGTATTTAGAAGGCTATGGTGTTTGGGAAAGAGGGAAATTGTTGGTTTTTTCTACTTCAGGCCAAAGATGAGAAAGAACCACAATGAAGTCCTCTTTGATAGAGATGGGAGAAGAGATATGGTCTGCCATGGGTGGAGGGGAGGTTATGATCACCTAATTTATTTTTGGTCTGAATAAAATTTTGATTTGGTGAATGGTTAAGAAAAGGGTGTTTGAACACATCCATACTTTTATTAAGGGTGCATTAGGATTATCTAAGATGAGATGACCCCTATCAATCATATCTTGATCAATGTTCTTGAATGTCTTATAGTTATTAGAATTGTGGCCTTTAACTTGATGGTAACCACAAAACTCATCTTCCTTATACCAAGTTGGGATAAGATAGGAAGGGTCAAACTTTATAGGATGTTTGATTTGAGGAAGGGTTATGACACCTTATTGTAATAATTTCTCTAAAATGGATGTATATGACTCCCTAATGGGAGTGTATTGTATTTGTTTATACCATTGATGAAATTGCTTGGTCAAATTTTGGGAAGTCAAGGAATTCGATTGGTTTGTGGTTGTGGAAGAGGCTGACTTAATGACCATTATGTTGATTGAGCCTTTGGATTTTTGGTTAGAAGGAGAAGTTTTAGAAGAGGAGTCATTTGATTTGGAATTGGGATTTTTAATATGCAACTTGACTTTGCCTTCATCTATAACATAGAATTTAAGTTTCCATGCCATTCTAAAGGCCTCATCAAATGTGAAAAAAGTTTGTACCTGGAGTGTGGATGAGATGTGATTAGCACATGCCCTTGAGAAGAGCTCAATAAGCTCGGGTTGGGGTAAGGAGAAGGAGAGTTGATTTATCAAGCTTCTCCAATGAGTGACAAAATCTACAATAGACTCATCATCAAATTATTTGATAGAATAAAGGTCTGTTATAAAAACCTTTTTAAAAATGTTAATAGAGAAATGGTCCAAGAATATTTGTAGGAGTTGGGTAAATGAGAAAAGGGAGTGTTAAGGTATAGAGCTATACCAATCCAAGGCAACACCTGAAAGAGACATAGGGCAAGTGCAAAGTAGTAATGCATCATCGTGCCCTATTAAATAACAAGCATGTCTAAATGCTCACAAGTGCTATTGTGGGTCCTCTTTACTCTAAAAATGAGTAAATTCAGGGAGTTCCCATTGGCTTGGATAAGGGAGAATAGGTATAGAAGGATGAGTTCATTGCATATTTGATCGTAAGATAACACATTCTTTGAACCAAAAATAAATGTCTCTAGATTAGACATCTTGTCCATCAGCATCTTAATGAGGTCTGGAGGGGGATTAGTTTGGGGGATACCTTCTAAATTATAGGGAACCTAATAAGAAGTAGAGGGAGCATATGACATAGCTTGCTGAGGTTGTATTGGGGAAACATAAGGATAATGAGTCATATGATAGGATGCAAAAAGAAAAGGGGCTTATCCCATTGGGTTAGAGACTATGCTTTGGTTGGTTGTTGTTATTGTAGGTTGGATTATTGGCATGGTTAGACTAGATAAAGGGTGAGACGTAAATTAGGTAATTATAGGAATGAGGGTAGATGGAATAGGTACCACTAAATTCTAAAATGGGGTAAGACTTGATTAAAATGGTTATGGTTATGAAAGTAGGGAAGTCACACTAGGGTTTAGGTGGGATTGAGTAGCTGGTGGTGCTAAAATTTGGACATTATTTATAGTTGGGATACTTGTCAAAGTGGTGGTTTGGGTAACAATGGGGAAAATAGTGGTGGTAACTGAAACTAAAGTTGTTTCCATTAGAGAGGTTGGAATACCATAGATTGGGTCACCTAAAGAATTATAGGTTTGGCTCATAACAAGGTAATGTTGAAGGGTTGCCACATTATGATAAAAATATTTAGCAAAATCTTGTTCTCCCTTAGGCACAATGGGAATTTTGTTGGCGATGGGAGTATGTTCTATATATAAAGTATGCTCCATTGCAGAATCAAAATTAAGAGGGGAAGGTGGAAGTGGTTACTGGCTTGCATAATCGGTAAGAATTTTGGCTTGAGGTCACGCCAATACCATGCAAGAAGTATAAATAGTCTTTCTACCTTGTATTAGTGATAAAATAAGTAAAAACTAGGTTTGAGTGTAGGTAAGTGGGTTATTTTAGCTAGCTATTTTGAGCAGATGAAATTTGCATAGTCACTAATGTCTGTCACTTAACTGATGTTGGTAGAAAAAATTTTACAACGTCAGTGGATTAACCAATGTTAGTAGGTAAAATCTATTGATGCTGGTAGAGTTAACTGATGTTGGTCATTTTGCTATCCTAGGAGATGGAAAATCTAATGTTTTAGAAAACTAGAAGTTGAAACTAGGTAAAACAATGGATGTAAGAGGTCTATGTAAGAAGGAAGAACACTCAAAAAACTTGAGATAACATGTTATACACACTAAGTATTAGAAATAGTATTGATTTTGTGAATCAATAGAAAAACATCCTTACCAACTCTAAAATATAGAAAGAAATAGAAAAGAAAAAAAAGAACATACAACTAGTAACTATTAATACCTAGAGATTAAGTTTTAGTCTCGTGTTGGCTTATGCCTTAATCAGATAGTAAAAAGAGAATTTGGTTATCAAAGGTACTAGAAAGCAATCTAGAGCTAGTTTTAGGTTAGTTTTAGTTCTTAAGATGAAATCTATGTTAGACCATGTACATGGCTTGTTATAAGAGCTTGCTCTCTATACTTCATGGACCTAGAGCCAAGCCAGACCGCTTAGCCAAAATATACCTTTTATCTAGAGTTTATACTCTGCTAAAGAATGGAGTGGGTCCTCCCATTGGTGGTAAAATTCAAGTAGGATAGTCGAGTAGGGTAAGGTGATCCACCAGGTGATGAAATATTGATGGGCCTTTTCTCAGGTGGGTTTAGATGTTTGTTTGTGTGAATGTGATTTGGTTGTGTAACATATGTGTACTATAATTTATTCAAACTGCTTGTAATTAATTAGGTGAGTTAATATGCAACAAACAAATAATGAAATGCAGTAAATTTTAAAACCAAATCTAAAATATTTAGATTCAATTGAAAATAAATATGAAATAGGAGTAGAGAATGAAATTCACTATCCTAATGTGCATTCAAGAAGAAGTAAAGAAGAGATTCTTTTTAAATAGTAAAAAAAAGTGATAAATTACTTTTAAAGGAAAAGAGAAAAGAAAGACAATTTTAGTTTAATGATTTTAAATAGAAAATAAATGTTGAGTTTTTCGGTTTAAGAGAGAAGAGAAGGAGAAAGTGCAAGATATGAAGTTTTCACTATACTGCACCTATATGAATGCTTAAAACAAGAAATGAACCCAAGGAAAACTCCAAGGTCCCACCGGGCATGCCATAAATGTTTTGCTAAATTTTGTCTATTTTAAGTCAAAAAAATAGAAAAGAATGATAGGGATAAGTGATTAGAATAAACTCGAATTGGTTTGCACACTATTTCTAGATGTTGTGAGCATTCCTCTTTGGCTGGGGAGGACTACCTACAACTAAGAAAGCAATACCACAAGATGTTTGTTAGTAGATAAATGAGTGGGATGCCAAGCTACACGCTTGTTCTAGGATGTGTGAAACTTCCTTAGAGATGATAGTCCACTTTTGAGAGATAAAAAAGTAATAAATAACTAAAGGAGAGGTAAAGAGAGAGTGAAATAAAGATAATATTACCATTATTCACAACCTGAGTGTCGTAGAGAGTGACAGGGTATAGGTGGTGTATTTTGTTTGTATTTTAGAAGTTGTTTGGGTAGGTTTTGAAGAGGTTAGGGAATCCACAGTCACCAATGTCGATAGGGGAATGAATGATATTAGTTATACTGCTGAGGTTAGTGGTGAAGGTGATTGATGTTGGTTAGGCTAGCGAGGTTGGTAGGGGTAATAATTTACTAGGAGCTTACATAAAGCTTTTCCAGGCCTATGAAATGGTTTTGATCAAGTTTTGGAGGTTGGGGAGAGTTATGAGAGAGAGTATGGTTTGGGTGGATTTGGTCAGAGGTTTGGTGTGTCAAGTCAAGGGGCAACAAGCAAGGAAACTTTGTAACTCCCTCACGGGGGTTTGGTCAGGAGTGCATAAAGTAATGAACAATAGATATGAAGTGATAGCAAAGTAAATAATTAAAATACCTATAGAATAATGTAATTAGCTATAGTGATCATTGAATGATAAGAGTCAGATTGATGGTCACTGTTAGGTAGTTTGAATCGATGGCTTGAATAGAGAGAACAAGTGGGTGTTGTTGGTCCTCAAGAGCTTAGTTCGTGACTGTGATTGACTTATGTGAGATGATAGTAAGCCAAGATGTCAAAAATTGAATGCCCAGAGCTTGAATGCAAGTAAGAATGAATTTTATTGATTTTTGTTGACCTAAACTTTAGGTTGGAGTTTAGCTTATGTCACCGACATCAGTGATCCCTCTGACATCGATCATGGGTTGACCGATGTCAGTGGCCCTAAAATAGGTAAATATTACTATTTTTGGCCTATTTCTATTGGTCTTCATGCCAAGTGTGGCACCCATAAAAAAATCATAAAAATAAGAGGTTAATAAGGAGATGGTTGATTAGGAATTTAGTTTTGAAGTAAGAATAAGTCTTGGGTAGTTAGGATGAGGGGACCAGGTCTTGAGGTGACTCATCAGGTGAGAATTAGTCATAGGGTGAGGTGGCCAGGTAAGGTGTTAAAAGAGGTTTTTAATTAACTTAATTAAGTATTTTAAATCAATTAAATGTGTGAAGGGTAAAAGCATGGGTTATGGAGGTTAATTTTTATTAATTAAAAAATGGGCTAAAAGGGGTTTTGACACAAGGAGATACACACGTGTGTGTAACATAATTTTGGTGTCTACACTTGGTTACTTGCACAAACTAAAGGATGAAGTATTAGAATGGAAATAGTGTGACATTGTGGTTTTGGAATAGAAGTGATATGATGTGGTAGAGATTGATTACTTGCATAAGCCAAAGCATCCAAGTCTTCTTCATAAACCATATCATCCTAGTTGTGAGTTGGCTCGTAAGCTGGTTCTTGTCTATGTTTCATGTACTAATTATTAAAAAATGAGTATGGATTCCTATCTTAAATAACATTATTTATAGTTGGGTCTTCAAAGTCTTCCTCACAAGCCTCTTCATGCCAATCAAGGTCTCAATTTGTATTTTATGGACTTTGACTATGTTCCACATATAGAGTATTATAGGGAGAATAATAAAACTCAGAAAATTTTTATTTATAGGGCTTCCTAGTGGGATTTTGTGTAGCCATTCTATCATAAGTTGGATTGTACATAACTATACCATAAGTGTAGTGAGGCATATACATGTAAATGATGAAATCTCCAAAACAAAAAGGTTTAGAGTTCTACAAACTCTGAAAAATTAGTCCAAAGGACAAATGGTTCAATCTTGGTCCAACTTGGTCAAAGGGGTGGAGTTGTATCTCCAATATGGTCTGAAAGTGGAGTTGTATCTCCAAAATGGTTTGTGGTAAGACTTGGAATAAAATAGCCTAACATCAAATGTCTAATGTCTAATGTCAAATGTCATCCACAAAAAAGGTCAAGTGTCTAAATAAAAACCATCATGTCAAAGGTCTAGGTTAAAGTGTTACAAACAAGGTCTAAAATAGGAAAGGGAAAAGTTGAGTTATTAGGTCTTTTGTCTAAATGTAGATTCAAAATATAGGCTCAAACAAACAAACATATGCTAGGACTTTTGGCCAAATAATATCAAAATCTAGACCTAAATCAAAGGCATGATGTGATTTGATTTAATCTAACAAGTTTATAAACAACTTTGACATAGACCTGACACACATAATCAAACATAAACATGATTAGTTGGCATAAATAATAAGACAAAATGTCTCTTTGAAGAAAGATTGTATTTTCCCAAATAAAGGCACAAATAATGATAAGGATAGGTACTGAACAAATAGACCATCAATAGTTTTCAAATTTGGGTAATCGATTAACTGAAGTTATGTAACCCAAAAGAGAAAGATATATGTATTAGCCCTATGAATTAAGGCCTAAATGAAAATCAATCAATATTTGGATCCAAACTTAACAAGGTTAATTGAAAACTCAATGTTGAAAACTAGGATTTGACCAAACAAGCTAGACAAGATTGGGCAACATGACAATATAAAACAAAGGTCCAAATGGTATACATAACATGATTTAAAAAAATGGTTTTTAGTGCAAGGTAAATTAGTCTTGAAACAAATTGAGCAGCCTAATGGCATAAACATGCTCAAATGATGTGATCTATGTTATGCTTCAAAAGACTCAAAGGCACAAATGGTTTGACATGATTTGGGCAGCATAACACTACCCTCCTCAACTCAAATACATTTTTTTTAACATGGCTTATGAACAAAAAAACAAGTTTTAATCTCAAAACATACCAAATGAGAAAATGATCCAAAAATACACTAAGTCTAATTATCTAAATCCTAGTAAGGGTATGGCAAAATGGGGTTGACTAAAACTAGCAAGATTTTGATCGTTCTAGGGGAATCAATTGCGTAATGACTTTCACACCAAACAATGTAAAAGA
This sequence comes from Torreya grandis, assembly GCA_037957365.1. NCBI lineage: Eukaryota > Viridiplantae > Streptophyta > Pinopsida > Cupressales > Taxaceae > Torreya > Torreya grandis. The sequence continues at coordinate 16,603 of JARHVA010010710.1, read as the reverse complement.
AAAGAATGAATTTTGGGTCTGTATCACTTAGATTGTTGTAAAAAGGTCTAGTCATTTTTACAACCACAACATCCTACTACTTGTTCAGTGTAGTGTGATGTCCAAAGTGCCACTACATCCCATGTGCAACTCCAAAGAAGTAAGTGAAGTCAATGCCGGGAGATGAAAACCCAGGTCAAAGCTTCCATAAAGAACTCATGGGAGGTAATGGTATCCCTATCACAAACCAATTTTGCATAAAAATAAAGAAAGCATAAAATATAAATACTTTAGTGTCATTTTCAAGATCACCCAAACTTTGATGAGTTTTTGGGGAGTGCTTTAAATGACTTTCTTTCTAAGCCTTGGAATAGGCTATTTGCAATAAGAATGGCACTTTTGATTCCAAGGGTTCCCTAAAGGAGACAAATAGAAGAGCATACATGCAAAACTCCTCTTTTTTCTAAATAAAATCTAACTTAAACAACTATTGAAAACAAGAATTGATAAGTGTGTTCAATTTTAAAACCCCAAATGAAAGATTTGGTGGTGTTCATTTAACCCCTTGGTCTTAAGATTGTGAACTTTGAAAACTAAATCTAAGAACTTAATTAAGCACCTAAATGTTACATTAAGCACCAAAATAATATTCCTAGTTCATTTTAAATTCATGCCAAAGATGTCTTAATAACATATTTTAACAAATTCCAAGTCCGTTGGTTACCTGTCTACCCTTAAGGCATCATCCCAAAAGCAAACATGTTAGATTAGAAACATTTTAAATAGACTTTCAAAATTTTATGAAATATATATGAAACTTGAAGATAAAATAATGTTAAATTCTAAAAATTTATGAGAAAACACGTGGTTTAAAAAAAAAATTCACCAAAACAAAGTTTGTATGACCCCAAACTAAGCATTTTAAAATAGCTCTCGGGTTTGTGTTTTTAAGAAAACATAGTGACTGACGTCGGTTATATAACTAAAATTAATTACACTTACTAACCAATGAAGTTTATATATCCAACATCAATTACACAAATAATTATTGATGATGGATATGCCAATCTTTGATGGTTTTGCTAACTGACGTCGGTTACTGTGTAAACTTGTAACAAAGAAAAATAACAAAACAAAGTTAGAAAATAAATTTGCAAGAGTTTTAGTGATCCAAATAAAGATTTTAAAGGTAAAAAATGATCTTCTTCATGTGTGGGATGCATATTTTCCCACTATATGTGCCATTATGTTATCTATGAATTTGACTCAAGAGAGGATAATTAGTATGGTGTTAGTTCCAAAATGAAAACAAAATGAAATAAACACACTAATATCATAACACCTCTAATCTTAGACACTAGGGAGAGCTTAGTTAACAAAATCAAATAAAAAACACAAGTAAAAATCAAGGAATGAAAACACAATTATTCCTTCACCTTCCTTGGATGCTCTAAATGCCTTTGTAGTGGTGGCTTGTTGAGCTTGTGCTCATGAAGTCCTTGGCAATGGAAGCTTGGCTACCTCCATCTCTCCTTGGCACCTTTGGCTTGTGGCTTGGATTGTCTTGGAATAAATTTGTCATGGTAACAATAATTTCAATGACTCCTTGAATATATTTGTGAATTATAATTTTGCACAAAAATATACTAGAAATGATGTTCATGGCCTCTCTATTTATAGATGTTTGAGAGTGTCTAGAATCAACCTAAACCATCCATATCAAGATTGAGATGTGTGGTTGAGGATTAATTCAATTTTTGAAATTAAGTTTATAATTATCCTCATCATGACATTGGAATAAGGGGAAATTAAGAGGCATGGAGGGCATCATGGAAGGCATTAATGAGGCATGGAGGGCATGAATCCTGATATTTATGGCATTATGGCCTAGGGATGTCTTCCCAAGAGATAAGGTCACCTGATGATGTCAATATTCAATATTCATTTCCAAAAATAGGTATTCAACAAGTTTCCATGGAATTTTTTATTAGGCTTTGATTTGGTTTAATTAGCTCTTAAGTACGATTCAGCTCTTTGTGCATAAATTACTTAGATTGATCAGAATGCCTTGTTATTAGTCCAAAATTTGACTGGATTGGAATTTGAAGGTGTTTTCAAATGCATTGGAACCATATTACCATTTAGGAAGTTACCAATATCAAATAACAAAGTCATACACATCTTGTATAAGAGATTTTATGGGAAAGATCAATCCAAGCACCTAGGTGAAAAATTAGCATTTTTACTTGGAATGATTTGATCAAAGTTAGCTAGCCCATAAATTTCATTGCCCCATTTAGGGATACCCTAGCCAAAATTGGCATTTGAATATGTCAGTTTCACATCATTTAGTGTGTTTTAATATTTTTAGGCCAAATTGTGTATTTTGGGTAGAAATTGGCCAAAAGCTTGGTTGGAGGTTATCGGTGGACAGTTTTAGGTGTCTATAGTTCCTATGTGAAACACCCAAACCTGATTTTAAGAACAACAAAGAGGAAGAAGTTTGTGAGCAATCCATAGGGGAAGGAATCCTTGTGAAGGATGATGTATATGTGATAGTTTTTGAGATCTAATGGAGACCCATTACTTAATTATGGGAAGGAGTTTATGGTGTCCCATAAGTGGGAAGAGTCAAAAATGCTTAGTGAATGAAGGAAATGCATTTATCTTTTCTCTTTTGGTGGATAAAATGGTTGAGGATGACCAAGTAAAGACACATATTTCCATGAAATAAATAATAGAGGTGAAATAAGGGAGAATCCATGAGTAGTTACAAGTTTCCATGAATGAGATAATCAATATAAATTAAGTGAAATTTAATGCACTTAAGTAAAGTATGGTTCAAGTCCAACCATGTGAATATGAATAAAATAGAAAGAATAATGAGGATAGGATAGCCACAAAGGTTTTTAATGATGGAACTTTGGGAATCCAAAATGTGATTAGAATCCATGAGAAACATGAAATCAATGGAGAAAATTTGGGAAATATGTTTATGAGGCATGATGAAGTGGTTGAATAAGTGTTTGTGGAAATGCTTGATTATATTAATGCATTTATTCAAGGTGTAAGTCCAAAAATGGATAATATGGCAAAGAATAGGACAAAGTGTGGCTCACTCTAACATTCTCATATATCTGAGATTCAAATTGAAGAATGGAAAAATATGATAAATTTGGTGATTATGGTTGAAGAGTTAGTTGGTAATTATATACCAATAGTATCATATTATCTTCAATTCATCATAGAGACAATTGAGAGTGGAAAGTGTGTGTAAAATAATGTTCTCAAGAGCATATACAAGATCAAGTTCATTTGCAATAGCTAGAGTTTGGAGAGAAGACTCACAAAATCAATTGAAATAGATTGGCAAGAATAATAAGACCTTATTAATAAGATAGTGTTGGATAAATAAGGATAGTGGTGGATAAAGAATGATATGCATCAAATATCCATATTAAGATATGGATATAGAGTAGAATGGTGGAAGCCAAAGTTCATATCTTGACAATAGAGATTTGTCCAAAGAACACTTGGACAAGGAGAGATGAATAATACCACTCATGTGGAATAGAGGCAAACAAGGAGATAAAGATGGTGGACATGATTTTACAAATATTAATGATGAACAAAAGTGGTGTTGCATTCATGGGATCATCCCACATATGTATTAGTGAAGGAGATGAAGAGGATAATGAGAGCCTAGTTTGGATATCTTTCCACAAGGAGCAATATGACATTCTTAAAGACATATTTAAGGATAAAAATGGTTAATAATATGATTTTATAGTATAGGTGGAGTTTTTTGACATAAAAATGATGGAAATGAGAGATGAAGAAGCTAAGGTTATCCTCGATGTAGTATTAGAGGTTATGGGTGATCATTTGGATTTGTTTTTAGAGGTATAATCATTGAGATGGGGTGAATTAGTGATGTAAGATAATTAAATTTAATCCAAAAATCTTTATCATTAAACATACATCAACTTGATCAAGAAACATAAACATGAAAGCACATACATCCAAAGCATACATAAGAGCTTACACCACAAAAACACATCATATGTGTGGGAAATACTCTTGGGGATAAAACCAAATGAACCATGCAATATAGAATATATTATTATAATAACAAGATCCAAAATTTATATCATCACTAACTGATCAAGGAATACCCATCCCTTAGTTTAGTGAGACACCAATCCCATAAGGATCTACTGCCCCTATCTAGATGAGCACCCACAACAACTAGACCTTTAGTAAACTTTACCTTACAAGGAGGAAGAAACCCCTTAGGTAACTAAAAACCCACTCAACTACTTTAATAAATCATGTTGAACACCTATTTTTATTATTTAACTGATGATGATCACCTTTGTTTGCACTCTTCAACTTCAATCTCTCTCAAGCTACTTCTAGGGATAACTTGATCAAACTACCTCTTCTAGGATCATTCAGTCTAATGACCTATGTGTCCTTCTTCATAAAATTAATAAAATAATAATGACTAATCTTATTCACTCTTTATTTTTCCTCAATGATATTTACCTGCTCTTTCAAAGGTTCTCTCTTTTGCTTGAATCCACTCTCACACCACTAACACAATTAGTCCAATTAGACCTTGTACTTATACCACTCTCTTCCTTTAACCCATCTTGTTCAGCCAATATGATTTACATATTTGAAACATGTCCTCATACACATTAAATTTAATAAACACACATTAAATATGCTTGTCATTACCTCATTAGCCCCAAACCACCGTTAGGTCTTGGTGAGACCTAAAATAATTAGGCCTTCATACTCACATGTTACTTGTGAGACTACTTGGACCACCTTCATACTTTACCAATGATTGTAACACATTAAAAATATTTCTAATATCTCATTTATTACACCCTCATGTGTCCATTCCACTTGGAACACCAAATCAACACTCAAGCCTACCAATTAGGTTGCCTTGCACTTCAAGTCTTCATATATAGAAAATACATTCTCAAACTTCTAAAGAAAAAATTAAAGTATTTCACATATCCATATGATTTTATCACATGGTTGAACCCTTCAAGACCTTTAAAAAAATTTCATGTTCCTTAGATACTTCAACATAGACTATATGTACTCAAATCAACTCTCTTAGAATGACCACTCAGATTAGTCACATAATCAAAATATAGTCAAGATATTTTGACTCTGTATATCATATCAGGAGCATATAATGAAAAAAAATCCTTATTATAATCCTTAGAGACTTATATAACATATTTATATCCTTTTATTCCTTAATTCTGATTAGAACACCTTCAACCCATCTCTACAACATGATCATTCAATCTGCCAGTGCATTCAACAAACACAATCAACTTATAAGAAAATTTTCACACTAAATATGGATTATTCAAAACATATAGATAGTATTAATGGAGTATAAAACACCCTCCAATATTTATTTCATATTGAAACATCAAAATATTTTCAATAATAACTCAATTATCCTTCTCAGGTCACTTACAAAATAATGTCAAACACACAGTCAAATTTGGAGCTTAATAACTTTGACTGTACAAACAATCAAACCTTATAACTAGGTTTTATAGATTCACCTTGTATTTATATTAAACTCTTATTTTTATACTAATAATAAATTCATCTTGGATCAAAATATATATCTCAAAAGCTATAGACTAGTTTTCCTTTGTTAATTTGAAAATTCAAATTCCAATGGTCACTGTGAACATGTTAAACATCAGACACTTTAACCTCATCTTGTGCTTCCTATAAAATTTAAAAAAAATTCACTATCAATCTCATTAAAATTATCTTGGTCTCTATCTTACAATGTTCACCTTTGATCTTCAATCAGAGCTCCTACGATTGTGTCACTTGGCAGTCATGCATGCCTTTTGAGCACTCTATTGACATTTTAACTTAATACGCACCATTAGATCATTACTAAAAAGATAATGCACTCTATTATATATTCATCTAATATTCCCCACTTTTATGCCACTTGGTATTTCCACATTTTCTTATTGACTATTTGACTTCACACACTCTATTAGATCAAAACTATACAATCACAAGTTCATCATCTTTTTATCTTGACTATTTGACCTAAGACTTCAATTTACTTAAACTTGATGGTCTATGTCCCATCACATTATATAAGAGAAACTTTTAAGGTTTATAACTTGAACTAGAAAACACTTTAAGAGTCTAAATCTTTAGGCTACCTTCTTGGAGCTATAGACAATATCTCCATGAAATCCTTAGACCTCGATTGACCTTTTAAGTACCTGAATTAAATGCATAAAATCGCTAGTTTAGTCATATTTTTATGAGGTACAGTGATGGTTTGGACTCTCTTAATATAGAATATGCATGTTTATTTTTCCAAATGATCAAGTGACATACGAGAGCTTTACCAAGACATCTATGGATGCCTCACAACTTCTTCTTTATCCTTATAGACTTGCATATGTGCTATATATTCTCCAAGCTATCAAACATAACTTATTTGTCATTAATGCATTAGTATCTCATGCTCTCTTTGACATCACTGGTAACTTAACATCAATGACCATGCCCAACATTCCTAAATATATGTTGAGTCTATTGAGGTAATATTGGACATGAGAGAAGGTTTGGGCCTAGTTGAATGTGATTGGTTCAAAACTAATGAAGTCTAGAGTAGTAATGATGGTGATGAGATTTGGCCATGCTAGATAGATGTGTAATGCCTAAAATAATCATGCTAATAAAATTCATAAAAAAGACCTAATAATTATTTTTGACTAATTTTATATGCCAATAGGTTTAACTAGGGTTGCTCAAACCCCTATAGTTTCATCACAACTCAAATATTTAATTTATCTAATTCTACCTCTAGGTTTCCCTTATGTATAAACATTACTAATACACATTTTCTATATTTTTTCTTATTATTCAATAGAGAATTAAAAAATAACCTTTTAAAGGATTAAGTAAAAATAATTCATTTAAAAGGTGGTCTAAGAAATTTTAAATAAAAAGTTAATTAAATAAATCAAAGGCAATTTAAAAAGATTAAAAGATTCTTTATTGTCTTATCTTGTGATAGATTAAGTCACCAACTATGGATTGAATAAATATCCTCCCTAGGATCTAGGGTTCTAAAAAGATACTCTAAGTTCTCTTGGATACAAAATAAAAGGTTTTTTTACAAGTTTTGCTCTCATTTCTTATTAATTTATTTGTAAGTTGAAGTGTTTGGAGGAGAAACCTCAAATATGAAGACAAGGAAATTATGGTCTATACTATTTGGATATATATATATATAATTTTTAGTGGATATTTATTTCTTTTTATTTTATTAAATATAAGATTATCTATTCTATATGTGTGTGTGTGTGTGTGTAAATGTATGTGTATATATGTATATGTATATACATATATATATATATATATATATATATATATATATATATACATATAAATATATATATATATATATATACATATATATACATATATATACATATATATATATATATACATATATATATATATATATACATATATATACATATATATATACATACATACATATATATATATACATACATATATATATATATATATATATATGTATACATACATACATACATACATACATACATACATACATACATACATACATACATACATACATACATACATACATACATACATACATATATATATATATATATATATACCCATTTATACACATGCACACGCGCGCACGCACGCACGCACGCACACACACACACACACACACACACACACACACACACACACACACACACACACACACACACACACACACACACACACACACACACACACACACATCTAAGATATTGTAGGGGCCAACCAACCCTTGTCCTATGGATTTGGTGGCAGTATGGAGATGAATGCCTTAGTCTATACTCAACAGGGAGTGGGGCAAGCTGACTACCCCAACCCCCTTCCCCCTTCCTTTAATGGAAGGGAGGGTTGGGGTTGACTCAAATTATGCCCCCTCCCTTTGTTATTTATTTACTTAAAACATTTTTTTAATATATATATATATATATATATATATATATATATATATGCTGACTAATCCAACCCCCTTCCCCCTTCCTTCAATGAAAGTGAGGGTTAGGGGTTGACTCAGTTGCTTCCCCCTCCCTTTGTTATTTATTTATTTATTAAAAATGCTAACTAACCCAACCTCCTTCCCCTTCCTTTAACAAAAGTGAGGGTTGGGGGTTGACTCAGTTGCTACCACCTCCCTTTGTTGTTTATTTATTGAAAACATTATATATATATATATATATATATATATATATATATATATATATATATATATATATATATATATATATATATATATATATATAATTACTATTCTTATCATAATATTATTTCCTATTTTTTTTACTAAATGATTTTAGAAAATGAACATTCTATCATTTATTTTATTAATGTGACCTTTTTATATAAAGATATATATTTTATATTCATATATTTATTTATTTATATATAATATATGTACTTTTTTTATGTTGCATATATGAATATATATAATTTTTTTGATATTATTATTATTATTCTAAAAATAAAATATGAAGATTTAACAACATAATTTTAATTTAATAATATAATAAACATAACTATTGTATGTATTCTTAAAATGAATGATAATCATATTTAGTTTGCAAAATATATTATTCTAATATAAATAATTTTTTCATTCAAGTTTTAATTTCCAAAACTATATGAGGGTGTTATGTGTGTCAAAGGAAAAGAAGCATTTTTATCATATTCTAAAAGCAACTACAAACTTCTTTCAACACTTAAGTGAAAGGAAGAGAATGATTACTTAATAAGGCCATTTTATCAATAATTTTCAAGGGAGAAAGGAAGCACTCATTTCCACAAAATAATTTATTTTTAAACAAAAAAAGAAGAACATTTGGTTGTGATGGGTAGATATGTAATGCCCAAAATACTCATGCTAATAAAATTCATAAAAAATATATAATAATTTTTTAAACTAAGTTTACACATTAATATGTTTAACTAGGGTTGTTCTTATGTATAAAAATTACTAATACATGTTTTCAATTTTTTTCTTATTGCTCAATAGAGAATTAAAAATAAACTTTTAAAGGCTTAGGGAAAAATTATTCATTTAAAAGGCGGTCTAAGAATGTTTAAATGAAAATTTAATTAAATAAATAAAAGGCAATTTAAAAAAATAAAAAAAAATATTTATTGTCTTATATTGTGGTAGATTAAGTTAGCACCATTGGATTGATTAAATATCCTACCTAGGACCAGGGTTCCATAAAGATACCCTAAGTTCTCTTGTACTCAAAATAAAAAGTTTTTTAAAGAGTTTTGCTCTCATTTTTTATTCATTTCATTTTTAGGTTGAAGGGTTTGGAGGTGAAAGCTCAAATAGGAAGACAAGGAAATTGTGGCCCATATTATTTGGATATATACTTAATGTGTTTCAGTGGATATCTATATTTCTTTCCTTTTATTAAATATAAGATTATCTATCCTCCAAAAATATCTTTATATATCTATTTTTGTATAAATATATACCCATTAATGTATATATATATATATATATATATATATATATATATATATATATATATATATATATATATATATCATAAAAATATATATGTTGTATCATAAAATCTATATATATATATAGAGAGAAATAAATGAAGTATTTTGGGGGCCAACCAATCCTCATCCTGTGGCTTTGGTGGTATATTTTTAATTAAAGTAATAAAATTGAGTTATATATATATATATATATATATATATATATATATATATATATATAATTAAAAATATATATGTTGTATCATAAAATCTATATATAGAGAGAGAGAGAAATAAATGAGGTATTTTGGGGGCCAACAAACCCTCATCTTGTAGCTTTGGTGGTATATATATGTATGTATGTGTGTGTGTGTGTGTGTGTGTGTGTGTGTATGTATGTATGTATGTATATATATATATATGTGTGTGTGTGTGTGTGTGTGTGTGTGTGTGTGTGTGTGTGTGTGTGTGTGTGTGTGTGTGTGTGTGTGTGTGTGTGTGTGTGTGTGTGTATGTATATATATATGTATGTATATATATATATATATGTATATATATATGTGTGTGTGTGTGTATATATATATATATGTGTGTGTGTGTATATATATATATATATATATATATATGGCCAACCAACCCTCATCTTGTGGCTTTGGTGGTATGTATGTATGTATGTATGTATGTATGTATGTATGTATGTATGTATGTATGTATATATATATATATATATATATATATATATATATATATATATATATATACATACATACATACATACATACATACATACATACATACATACATACATACCACCAAAACCACAAGATGAGGGTTGGTTGGCCCCATATATATATATATATATAAGGTAAAAAACAAGGTTTTAAAGGGATCTTGGAACCACGAAAGTATAATACAAAAGTATCAACAGGCTAAACCAAGGCTGACCAACAAAAACATTAAAAACTAACTATATCATATCAAAAGTAGGAAAAATTAGTAATAAAAAAGACTAAGAGGGGTGTCCCTCTAGTGGATGATCTTCCTTGTCAGGAGTTTTCTTAGGGATATCCTACTTGAACTTTGAGATCTTTGCCTGCATGCAATTGTTAGGTCCTTCTACTACACCTCTTGGAAGAATCATATGTGGCTTCTTCTGGCTTTGAACTTGTAGGGGAGTCTTATTTATGGGGGCTAATTTAGAATAATCAGGCAGGGGGGTTCCACGATCTTTATCAGGTATTTGTAGGGGTCTAGGCAATCTTAAAAGATTGAAGAAAAGACTACATAGTGGGTTTAGCTTGCCTTTCGATGGAATTACACTCTTGTATAAGATTGGCTAGGGTCAACCCTACCTCCTATCCCTTGAATTTTAATATATCTAGTTATTCCTTATTATTTTTCATCTCCTCCATTAGGATATATTTACCCTTTTAGGAAACCTCCTTGGATGTACCCTCATCAAGGGTGACTAGCTTGGGTTTGGGTCTGAAGAGCTTAAGGGGAAGGTCATTGGTAGGGGTTTTTGAAATACTATCCTAGGGGGTGTTCATGGATGGTCAGTAGAATCATGGGGTGGGAGCATCCTTTAGGGAGTCCTCCTGAGAGTATTCCCTATTGGATGATCCCCCTAGAGGACCTCCCTCCCTTGTAGGGTTTGGTCACATTTAACGAGTAGTAGAATTAGCCCTTGGTGCAGGATAGGGTTGGTCTTATTTACTTGATGATCCAAGGTAGTGAATTTAAGAGATTTAAGTAGGTATAAAGGGAGGCTTATCTTATATCCTAGGAAGTGATTCAACAACAGAAAATGATGAGAAAATATCAAGGGATATTTACCCTCTAAGGTATATAATGCATTACCCAGAGATAAATTTTATAACTAATGTCAAGGAAGGTTCACCTAGGGGAAACCCTTCTTATTGGTCTTCAAAAACTCATTTGTTCCAAAAAAATTATTGAAAGAGCTCCTGCTTCTTGGTCTGGTCCTTAAAGGCATTTGTCCCCTCACAAGATATACTGGTAGCCTCCTTAATAAAATCCTCTATGATAGTGATATTTATACACCAGATTCTCACCTTGCATTTATTTCAAGTAGCTACAAAATCCCAAGCAATGTTAGCATCATGCTCAATGATTCTCACCTTAACTCTATAAAACCTCCTCACTTAAGTTTCTTCTAAACCTTTTTATACCCCCACACTTCCACACATGAGATAGGCTCAAGCCTTTCTCTATCCCTCCCATTGAAATAGTGACAACAAAGTTTAGGTAAGCAACTGGATGGTTCTTGAGAGAGTGATTTTTTACAATGTGAATGGTTCTTGGGAAGCTCATCATTATCACCCTATAACAATTAAACCTCTTTATATAAACATAATGGTGGATCATCATATTTAAAATCCACCCCTTGAGCAAAATATTACATGCATGTGGTGACATGATGTCCCATTCAAATAGTGGTACTTTCAGTCTATAAGGTTTTAAGTAAATTATTAGGAACATTAACTCCATGCCAATTGGTTAAAAGGTGGAGTTTTACTCCAATGTTGGTGAGTTGATCTGCTACCCCATTTCCTTCCCTATAAGTATGCACCATTTGAAGATGTGTCATGCCCTTCAAGAGTTTATTGGAGTCATCCATGATGTATTTAATATTATGAGAGGGGGTTATTTTTCCTTCTAGAGAATTTAGTATATTTAATGAATTTTCCTCTATGTTGATTCTTTTTAGTTTATTTCTGGAAGCTAATCAGATACCTCGAGGGTCGATTTGGCTTATGCAAGTTGATTTTGTTGAGTACCCAAATGTTCCATAAAAATGGCTAGCATCTCTCCTTTATAGTTTATTATGAATATTCCCCCACCTACAAGGCTTGGGATACCTTTGGATGCACCATCAAAGTTCAATATCACCCAACCTTCCAGTGGAGCCTTTCATTTTGTATGTTTGTGAATAAAAGCTTTTGAGGGGAGCTTAAGTGCTATACTATATAAATGAAGTATATTAAGGGCCAACCAACCCTCATCCTATATATTTGGTGGTGGTAGGGGGTCGAAGGCCTCATCCTATACTCAAAGGGAAGTGGGTTGGGGGTTGATTCAGATTTTACCCCTTCCATATATATATATATATATATATAATTACTATTCTTAACATAATATGATTTTTTAATTTTAATTTTATTAAATTATTTTATAAAATGAAAATTTTATCATTTATTTTATTAATGTGACTTTTTATATAAAGATATATATATTTATTTATTTATATATAATATATGTACCTTTTTTTTAAGTTGCATATATGAATACATAAATTTTTTGATGTTATTATTATTATTTTAAAAACAAAATATGAAAATTTAACAACATAATTTTAATTCTCTATTATTTTAATTTAACAATATAATCAACATAGCTAATGTATATATTCTTAAAATGAATGATAATCATATTTATTTTGCAAAAATATATTATTCTAATATAAACAATTTTTACATTCAAGTTTTAATTTCCAAAACTATATGAGAGTGTTGTGTGTATGAAAGGAAAAGAAGCATTTTTTTCATATTCCAAATGCAATTACAAACTTCTTTCAACACTTGAGTGAGGACGAGAATCAATACTTAAGTAGGCAACCATTTTATCAAAAAAATTCAAGGGAGAAAGGAAGCACTCATTTCCATAAAATAATTGATTTTTAAACAAAAGAAAAACATTTTCTTTTTGAATAATTACCTTAATATTTTAATCACAAGATGATACATCACATCTAAATTCAAATAAGATAACTTTAATTCTATGTTTATTTACAATATTTTCAACACATGGACTTGAATATCATATCAAGACTCTTTTACCATTTCACTAATCATATTAATAAATTAAAGTTAAAAGTAAAGTAATGTATATATATTTTCCATCATTTCAACAAATATCTATTTTCACAATGTATAAGGTAACTTGAGAAGAAGAGAGGGTATAAAAATTATTGAAAAACATTATTTCAAATGGATTAAAATACATTCAACAAGTTATAAAAGGATGAACATAAACAACATGGGATATAAGCATTGTATCAACTTTCAACATTTACAAAATCCTTATAAGAAATACATAAGGCTATTAATATTAACAATATCATTCTCAAAACAACGAGTCATAATGGAAATAAATCACTTCAAAAATAAGAGTGGCTTAGCAAGCTAAATAAAAAATAAAGGTAATCACCATCCAAAAATTTTAATCTCCAATATCCAAAGATATAAACCTACACACATGTAGAAAAGCTCCTGAAACACCTCAATAATGCTTTAAAATATTCCAAACGAAGTTCTTTGTCCTCCCATCCTATATGCATCATAAGGTGTAGTCCTGATCAAGTGAGGTTCATGCATAAAATATCCCAAGCCCAAGGGAAAGAGGCATACACTAACTCATATGCAAAAGTGTAAGAATATTAAAAGGGAAAAGGTTAAGGGTGTAATAAGTAATAAAATGAACTAACAAAGTTTCTAACAAATGAAAACATAATAAAAAAAGAATTTGCCAAGAACTCTTTAAGGGAGGAGTAGAGGGAATTGTTAGGACTTGCTCCAATGTCTTAACATTAGGTTAGATTTTTGGTAGGTTAATAAATATTATTGTAAATGGGGCATGCATCTTTTAGTAAAGACACCCCCATAAAATAAACCTACTTAGTTTTAGTTTTTTAGGTAGTTTTATATTTTTGAGTTAATTAATTAGAACTACCTTACATGTTGTTTTCCCTTAAATAGTTGGTTATAGGTTAGTTATTTTTACTAGTCATTGGTAAAAACTATATAAATCAATGTTTTCCATGAAAAAAGGTTAACAGAGTAAAGACACCCTTATGTACTTAATTTTTTGAATATCAATAAAATACTTGTGCACTCGCACTAAGCGGGGACAAGGTTCAACATATTTGGTTCAAGGAGTTATCAGTGGTATCAGAGCATGGTAATTTTGGGAGCTTGGTAAATTCAAAGGAAGGAAAGGTGAAAAGTCAAATTCACGTGATATCATTTTGGCATGAGATAAGGTATGCCATATAATGAAAAATTTTATTGGTTTAAATGTTTGAAAAATTATTAAATTATTGTAATTTTTCAAATATTTTTTACACTTAAACCTGTGTATTTTTTCCATACACCACATTCTGGTCATTTTGGCCATTTGATACTCCCTTTTCTTGTGTTCAAACTCCCAATTTGGCATAAAAAATGAATTTTTAGCATTTAAATGTTATTAAATTCATTGTTTTTTTTTGCAAAAACTAGACTTGTACAGCCTATTTACTTGTGAAAAACCCCTATAATGTTCATTCATGGCTGCCATTGTTGATTCATTTCATTATCAGTCTTTTTAAATCCAAAACACCTGCCAATCTTGATCAAATGGTATTAAACCCCTATTTTTTGCATTCTCAATGAAAAATATGGCATTTTTCTGAGCTGTACGGATTTGTACAGCCTTCCAAATGCCCTGGCTTCAATTTGAATACATCTCTAGCAATAAATACCTTGAAAATTTGCTAGAACTCAGCAAAAATCTATTTTATCCTATCTATACAGATTTGTATGACATGTAGGAGAGAGAACAGGTGTAGAGAAACTTCCAGGAGCAGCCATGGCATCCCAAGGAAGAATGATGCAGGTTTAAACTCAGGGAAATAATTTTTTTGTTGTTTCTAAAGTTTGATTCAAATATTTCTCTTAGCTAGGTCCCACATGAAAAACCCTGAGTGAGAAGACTAAAAAAAGGGAAAAGTTTTGATTTATTTACACACATGTAATTTTTTTTAATTTTTCCTCATAGAAAAAATCTAGAATAAGTAGAAATTTCTAAGTATAATATTTTGAAAATGCTCTTAGAGAAATTGGTTAAGCTTATTTTGTGAAGAAGCTTGGAAAGAGGGGGTCAAGGGTTCAAATCCCTTGTTTTGTAGAAAGTTATTTTTACTTTAGAATATACTTTTTTTGTAAAAGGAATATTCCCTTTTAAATTTGAAAGTTGTAAAAAAGAATACTTATTGTATTGTGTTGCAAATCGAAAAAGGGGGAATTCAATTCTATTTCTTTTACATTGTTGTGGTGATATAAGGGTATGATTGGTGGAATAAAGTTGTAATTTGGTGAAATAAGGGTGTAATCATTGATTTTTGGTGAGGTTAAGTGCAAAACCCATAAATTTTTTTTGTTTTTTCTTTTACGCTTCACGCAGAGGTTAAGTGCAAAACCCCGTAGAAGCTGTGTCTTGTGCAGTGAGTGTGATATTTGTTTCATCTCTTTTGCATTTTGTCACACTTTTTATCTACTTCACTTGCTTTCATTTCAAGATGCCAAAAATTCAAAATTTGCTTTTAGATGGTGATAAATTAACAATTTCTAATTATTTAGATTGGAAACAATTGATGGAGGCTTCACTAGTTTTTAATGAGTTATGGGATATTGTTAAAAATGAAAATCCCACATTGCCAATAGAGTAGGCTAAATTAGATATATTCAATTTGTGTGATTCTAAGGCCTTAGCTCTCATTAAATGCTATTGTACTCGTGATACTTATGTTCATATTGAAAATTATCCTCATAGTTACATTGCATGGAAAACATTATCAGATTTGTATGATAAGAAACCTAAGCATAAGAAGATAGGTATTCATATGCAGTTGTTTACTTTGTCATTAGATGAAGATGGGGATATGGGAGAATATATGTATACATTGAAAAATATCACTACTGAGTACACTAAGGCTAGTTTTGGAAAACTAGATGATGACCTCATAGTTACTGTTGCTTTGAAAAGACTACCAGGGTCCTATAGGAATTTTGTTGAAATGTTTCATGTCTCTGACAAGATCACAAGCATCAAATTTGATAATTTGGCTGAGTTTCTCATCCAACATGACATCTCTCTACCCAATAAGTCCAAGAAAACTAAATAATCCCATGTTTTAGAGTCAAAGCCTAGTTCT